>QBDW01001786.1:0-10251 GCA_003261595.1 Maconellicoccus hirsutus
ACAAACGATGAAACATCACGAACCCTCATACCCAAGCGGGTGAGCGAGGAGCCGGACACACAAAGGACACACAGTAACAGAATAAATAACTACATAACTAAGCGAATAGACAATTAAGTAGGTGGTAAAAATAAAACAATAACGGATGGTAGCTGACAACTTATAAAAACGAGCAGATGCGAGCAGAGAGGCAAGAAACACTAAGTATTAATGAAACATGTATGAGTACAGGCGTGAAACGTATTTTAAAGCGTATAAGTACAGGCGTGAGACTAAACAGAGACATAACAAAAGAAAATTAATGAGTAATAGATAGTAATAGACAACTAATAAAACAGGTAAAAGTAATAAAACAGGTAAAAACAGCACAGTTATGCAGAGAGGCAAACAGATAAATTATAAATTAAGATCGCATGAATCAGGTGTGACAGATAACTAAAAATTATAACTACAGTCTCAGTGTGTGGAGCATATACTTTGATACTTTGATATTGGCATTCAAAGTATTTGATGAAGTCCTAGTGTGTGGAACATACACTTTGATACTTTGATATTGGTATTCAAAGTGTTTGATGAAGTCCCAGTGTGTGCAACATACACTTTGATACTTTGATATTCGTACTCAAAGTGTTTGATGCAGTCCCAGTGAATGGAACATACACCTCAAAGTATTTTCTACAGTCCCAGTGTGTGGAGCATACACATTGATACTTTGATATTGGCATTCAAAGTGTTTGATGCAGTCCCAGTGAATGGAACATAAACCTCAAAGTATTTTCTACAGTCCCAGTGTGTGGAGCGTACACATTGATACTCTGATATTGGCATTCAAAGTGTTTGATGAAGTCCCGGTGTGTGGAGCATGCACTTTGTGATACTGCCATTCAATGTGTGTGATGCAGTATCGTGTGTTCGAATCATTCACCTCAAGGCGTCGTCCTCATTTAGTTTTCAACAAGTTTTGTCATCAAAGTTTTTCTCCAAAGTCACTCCACGCTTTACAAAAATGCCTTAACCGAGAATTCTTGTACGCGCTGCTGGCAACATGGTGAAGTTGTAGCGAAATTTGAGGAGAGACGCGGAAATTGTTGGTACAAAAAATGTTTCTCGTTTGGTTTCCAACAACTTTTGTTTTAAAAGTTTTCCTCTCAAGTCTTTTCAAACCTCACAAATACGCTTCAAGAAGTATTTCGCGCAAGTTTCGGCTATAAAATTGATAAGAATCGTTATCGTGGATGAAGCCCTATTAATTTATGTACGACTTATTAATTACCAGCAGAGTACCCCCGCCCCCCCTTCAGACGAACCTTATCTGAATAAATTGGTTTTTCGGAAAAATGGAAATTACAAAACTTCACCATTTTATGTTCTCGAAATTCAACGTTTTCGTATCATTTCTTGGTGTTTTTTTCAGC
Organism: Maconellicoccus hirsutus; assembly: GCA_003261595.1. Lineage (NCBI taxonomy): Eukaryota > Metazoa > Arthropoda > Insecta > Hemiptera > Pseudococcidae > Maconellicoccus > Maconellicoccus hirsutus. The sequence goes on from QBDW01001786.1 coordinate 1,416, forward strand.
CGTTAAAATACCCACAAATGGAATTTTGATTTCGCGACGTTCTTAAGCAACATGGTGCAAGCACATGGCGGTAGTAAAGGGTCGACGAATTCTGCGAGAATAAAATCTCGGCCAAGTTTTTCACGTCAAGCAAGGGAAATTTGATCGCGAAAGTATTTTTGGGTGGAGGGAATAAAAAAGCGAGAGCCATATGAGGAAAAAAAATGATGCGGCGAATTTGGGCTAGTGAAAAGAACGATGATGAGGTATTTTTCGTTTACGATGCACAAAATCGACTCGTATAGGAGTTGGAAAAAAAAAGCGGCGACGAAGAGGGTGGGCTTCGGCGTAGAGCCAGTGTACTTGTGTTTGTGTGTTCGAAGCGTGTAAAAAAAAAATTGAAAAAAATGGCTCCTATTTCGCATCCATTTCTTTAGCGCAAAATTCGCTAGTCGCGTACGCGTTCGCGGTTTATCATCTAGGTTCTCCTCCTGCCGTCTCCGTGGGAGTCGCGTTTGTATGTCTGAATTTGCTGTGTGTGTGTGTATATATTACGGAAGGTTTTTATAATGGTGAAAAAATAATAGAAAATCTCGAAGCGGACAAGAGGGAGTCGCGTAGAGGTAACGACGTTGTAAAGTAGATTTTCTTCTTTGCGTGTTCGAGGTGCTTTTTTTTGCCGCCGTTGCTTCTTTCGCGTTGGGTTTTTTTCCGCGGCGAGATATTTCCTAACGTTTAAGCTGAAAAAAATTGGATTTTTGCGTATATTTGGCGTACAAACGAGCGGCCTCGTAAGCGTCGCGGAGATCTTGGGGTTTTTTTGCGCGCGCGTTTTCTTCGGTGTCCCTTCGACGGTTCGCAGAAAACGGGTATTTTATGGCGGAAATTTGAGCGAAAATTAAGTTTTCAAAGGGGTTTAATAACGTTTCTTATAAAACGAAAAGAAGCTACGATGGTAAATTGATTCGCGTTTTTATTAGGACGACAGCGGCCGCGACGACGTAGCCGTCGCGCTAATAACGGAAGATAGTCTTTTTTTCCGTCCGCCGGCGTCCTTCGCTCTCGGCATTTTATTTGCTCGATATGCTCCAAGACTCGCGTACCTTTTTGGAATATTATCAAAAATACGTGCGCGAAAACACGCTTTTTACGTGGACGCGTAAAGGTTACCGCGTTAGTGAGCTTGTTGTTGGTATTTGTAGAGCTTCTTAACAGTTGTAGGTTCCTCACGATGCGATCGAGTGGACTGTGTGAGTCATCGGGTATGAGTAATAAGGCCCGCAGCGATGACGGCGACTACGCTTGTCTATTCTGGGGTGTGCGAGTATCTCGAGTAATGTCGGCATTTTTGCGAATTTCTCGACTAGTTGTTTCACGGTGAACCGCCTCCTTTGATACGTTTTTTCATTCGGTAGACTGTGTAGGTGCTCTTTTTTGCCTTTGATGGCATCGTGATAATTTTTCCTCTTAGAAGGTGTAATAATGAGGAACTCCCATGTTAATCAAACTATTCGCGCGTTTTACGATACGTAACTCTAGATTGATCCTCCCTCCTGGACCGCGTTATACTTCATGTTATTTCATATTGATGCATCAAAGTAGCATTTTTAAACTTTGAGTAGGCATAGCTCGATTAGCATTCAAATTAGAAACTTGCGATTTGAAACATCGAACTTCTCGTAAAATTTCCACATGAAGAAAATTAACATTCGCGAATTTCATTTACCAGTATCACGTCGGAAACCGATTTTTACTGAGGAAATGAATTCGAACAAAATTATCCAATCGTCCTAATTCATCCTTCGAAAATGGAAAAATGAAGGTTTACCAAACGAGCTCGAAATTTTCCCGAGGTGCGAAACCGGGTAGGAAAAAGAAATTGAAAAATGCACGAAAATTGATTTTTCCAACTTAAAAAAAAAACCGCAAAATAATTTTGAAATTATTTAGAACAAAAAACGCGTCGTGTAGAGTCAATGACCAAAAAAAATCAGTTATTTTCGAGAAAAAAAATTAACGATTTTGAGCACCCGTGCGATCGTGTACATTTCCCACCGTGCGGTAGCGCCTCGTTCATAGCAACGCGCCGCCTTTGACGCGTTATAACATGAAATAACATTGTCGTGTAGAAATGGCGAAATGCAAAAAATATACATGAGAACGGGAAATTGACGTTATAGGTGTCGTGATAAGGTATATAATTATGTATTTTTGAAATTCCCCTTATTCGGTCGATATTTTTCCAAAAGAGAGGGAGAAGTGGTGAAGAGATTTTAAGCCGTAGTTATTCCGCGATAGCTTCGCCAATTGTGTAGACATTAAGAAAAAGTTCAAACAAAAGTTGTATCATCGATGTATTTACAGAGAGGAAAATTTGGGGCTGTAAAAAGATCGAAAAGTTGAAAAAAATACAATTAAAAAAATTCTTAAAAAAAATTCACAAAATTTTGAAGAGCGAAAATATAAATTATGAATGAAAAAAAATCAAGAAATCAAAAGAAGTAAAATTTAAACAATTTTTGAAAAACAAAAGATGGAAGAATTAGAAATTGTATCTCAAAAAATCAAAAAAAGTACAATTTAAACAATTTTTGAAGAACGAAGGTCCAGGAATTAATTATTGTATCTCAAAAAATCGAAAAATCGAAAATAAGCACTATTAAAAAATTTTTTTAATTGAAAAAAGTGCAATTGAAAAAATTTTGATTACAAATGTTGAGAATTGCATCTTAAAAAATTAAAAAAACAAAAAATCGAAAATTTGCCTCAAAAAATTGAAAAAAATTAAAAAATTAAAAAATGTGCAATTGAAAAAATTTTGAAAAACAAGAATATAAATATTGTAAATTTAACCTCAAAAAATTGAAAAAAGTACAATTTATAATATAAATATTGAAAATTGTGCCTCAAAAAATTAAAAAAAAATAAACAAAAAACCAGGAGAAATACAATTTAAACAATTTTTAAAAAACAATAGATCCAAAAATTAAAAATTTATCTCAAAAAATTAAACAAAAGTACAATTGAAAAAAAATTTTTTTATCAAAATTGTGCAATTGAAAAAATTTTGAAAAACAAGAATATAAATATTGAAAATTGCACTTCAAAAAATTTAAAAAAAAAAAAGAAGTACAATTTAAACAATTTTTAAAGATCGAAAAATATACTTCAAAAATCAAAAAATTAAGGAGAAGTACCATTAAAAAAATGTTGAAAAAATTGAAAGTATGTAGTTCAATTGAAAAAATTTTGAAAAGCAATAATATAAATATTGAAAATTGTGCCTCAAAAAATTGAAAAATGTGTCAAAAGATTGAAAAAAATTCATGCTTTAAATCAAAGAAAAAATTATAATAATTGTGTGGTAATTGTGCAAAACGATATCGACGCTCAATGGAAACTTGTCAATAAATTTTTTCACCGAAATTAATTTTTTGTTGGGAGATGGGCGCTTGTTTGAAAGGCGCTATTCAAATTTTAGCTCATAGTCGACAACATCTTGAATATTTTCTGCACTTGGGATTTTTTTTTCAAATGACGTTTTCTGCACTGCAGAAGAACGTTGAAAATGAAACAAGACAACGCGTATTTAATATCGATGGGGCGTATTTCTTGATAGAGCTAAGCAACGATGCTGCTCCGAGCTATGACATGTCACCGAAATCGCTCGTTACATGGTGTAGGCTGCATTGCGATGCGATGATAATGACGTGGAGTCGCTGCCGCGTCGAATTACCCTAAAAATAATACGGTCGGGAGACGAAAATGCATCAAAGGTTACGCGGCGCTCGTACGCATCTACGGGTATCTTTCGTATCGCGGAGACATTCTTATTATAAAATTTAACCGTTCGTCGCGTTCTGGTTTTTAAGGCGATCGTGGTGTACGGTGTTTGAGGCAAACATGACATTTTTATCTTGAAAAAATACGTCATTCGTCGTCTGGATTCTGCGACGGTATGTACGAATGCATGCGGCAAAGATGATGTTTACATTATCAACGTTAAAGTGTCATAATAATGTAACGTCGTCGTCATCTTAGCAGTAGTTTCGTGTGTACATTATGTATTACCAGAATATACGAGCTTGTTAAGACGAGCTTCGTGTGCTATCTGCGCCTCGGCGGATAAATATCATCTCTCTTTTTATTATGCACGACGAAACAAGAAGCTGTACACAGATTCCGTACGGCGGCGACGGCATCTCTAGTACGAGTAGCTATATTATACAGATATACGACGAATATACAATTGCGATTGTATATTACGAGAGAAAAAAAAGTCGCGGGAGGCGCAGTAGGGCGGGGGGAAAAAGCGAAGAAAAATTATAACAACGCGTAGCTCGCAAAAGCGCGAGAGGGACGTCGATTTTCTTTTTTATGCGGCGCTATAGGTAAGAAACGAAATAAAGGGTAAGAAGTATACCTATATTTTTCGTACAAAAAGTGGAAAATAAAAATAAATGACCCGCTTTTTGATAGATAAGTATATTTGATTTTTTTTTCGCGCATTCGCCGTCGAGTATAACGCGAGTATCTCGGTTTTTTTTTTTGCTTTTTCTAAATCAAACCTAAGCGCTTTTAAAGGTATTTTATTTTTGTTTTTGATGTCTAATGCATAATAAATAAGGGTACACGGTGTACGATAACGAGTGGAGCGCCGCCGCGCCGATGCGTTTTTCTTTCTCTATACATTTATATACGTATAGTTTATATTCGTTTCGCCTAAAGCGGAATGGCATTACTGCCGAAGGTTTTTACAATCTCTTTTGTTATGTTTTTACTTTAAGCTTTAAGCGGGCGTAGCGTTATGTTTTATTTATTCATATATAGATATACTAAACGTGTGTGTGTGTATTTCGAGTATTGTTTTTTTGCGATTCGCTCTCGCGTCGCGCGCATGTTTCAAGAAAAAACGCCGACAAAAATCTCGACTAAAAGTTATTAAAATATTAATATTTAATGCGACTCGTTTCGATAATTTCTTAAGGGCTGGGATTCCAGAGCATGTACGCATATGTGCGATATAAAGCATCCCAGGTTATTTTATGTCGATTAAGGATGAACTTGATGAGTGGAAAAATCAATATTGAAAATTTCCACGTCGTAGGTGGGGCGAAAGTGAATAAAAAGTGGTGATTTTATTGTTGTACTCGTGTTGGGTATTTTCACACATAATGTCCTAGTTTTTATTCCATTTGGCACGAAAATTCTCTAATTTTTTCAGGTGGGGTGAAAGTGAACAAAAATGATGATTTCTTCATACTGGTGTCGAGTATTTTCACACGAAATACCCAAGTTTTCATGTAATTTGTTACGAAAATTCTCGAATTGAATAATATTGGCGTAATTCTTTAATTATTAAAAGTCCATAAACATTTTTACTTTAATTATATTTATCAATTAAAACTTTTGTTGATCATTTTTAATAAATAATTTTGGTAATTTTAATGGAAAAAGTTATTTTATCGCTACAAATCATATTGAACCAAAATTACAATTTTTTCTCTCAATTTTACGTTCAATTCTGCTTTCGGTGATTTTACATCAAATCAGCATAAAGTTGGGTGATGTGGTAATAGATTTTTTTTTTTACATTTTTCACGTATTTAGAGGTCGTCGAAAGATCTCGAATGACGTCAGGTAGACGTCCCAGCGATTTTTTTATTCGGATTTATTGCGGTTTGAAATTTTCCAAAATGGCGGAAATTTAAGAATTTCAAGTACCAATAACTCCACTTACATTGTACCCAGTGATTCGAATTTTTTGTTTGTTTTTGTTCTACTTTGAAAAGGTAACTTGTACATGGTGGCAGAATCAGTGTAATCGCTTTTATAACAAAAAAAAGTGATTAAAAACTTCAAAATTTCAGAAAAAATGTGACGTTTACGAGTTGGAATTCTATATTCTTAATTATTATTGATTTCGCACATAATAATATGTCGTAAAATTGCGATGATTTTTTTTGATATTTTCGAGAATTTTTTTTTTCAAATTGCTACTTCTACATATTAAAGTGAAATCGAGAAAAATAGTTTTTCCCAAGGTAATCTTCCTTTTTTGCCATATATTGAAAATAATTTGAAAATATCAATTTCTTTCAGAATTGAAGGAAAATTTACATATTTAAGGGTTTTTTCCATCGTTAAATCGACAAACAGGTTCGTTATAATTTTGGTACTTTTATACCGAACGAAGTGAAACTTGAAGTAGCTGGTGAAAGTATTCAAAATAAATGAAGTAAAATTTTCCCCCTTTTTTATTGAATTTTCACTTGGAAAATATATTTTCAAACTTTCTACGTCACTTCACGTAAGTTAAGATTGGACAAAAAAATGGGAAAAAATTTTATTATGTTTTTCTTAATGTGAAAGTCAATTTATGAAAACCTGTTTTTATAATTTCGCGAGCATTTTGAAAATAATTTTTTTTTCTCAAAAACATAAAAAAACACCGTCGTGAGTGTTTTAAAAATATTAAAATTATATCAAAGGACACCCTGTATATGCAATATTCTGCAGAAATAGTATTTTTTCGCCACCTCATATACAATATGAGTGAAAAAAAAAAGTTTATAACTTTAATTGGTCGCTTTTTACTTTACGTTGAGTGAAAAGCGTTTCAATTAGGCGACTAATTCGCGAAGATGGACGAGCTTTCGAGTCCTTTCTGCTGACGACATCTTAGCATCGTCACGCCGCCTCCGGATGAGCCTAGATGAGAAAATGTGTGATTATTGGGATATGTAAAATTGGACACAGGTGCGGTTTGTCGTATGCGAAGGTACGTGTATTACGTAGTCGTCGTCATTGTAGGCGAAACGACCTGTTGGGAAAATTTCACGTACTCGTGAATACACATCTAGAGCCAGGAGCCGTGTGTTCCACGTTGACGAGAGAAAATCGTCGGCTTCGACGTCGACGCGGTAGTATACGGTGTGAAAATGTGGTGTAAATATGGGCCGACGACACGTCGAACGTTTGCCACCTAACCACCTTTACGGTCGTATCGTCTCCTCGTATATCGTAACGTACCCCTCAACCCTTCGGTAGCCAACTCCCGTAAAGCCGTTTATTTTTCAAGTACCGACACACGAATTCGTTTTTCGAATTTTTAATCAACTTCCTCCAAGCCGCGCCGCTTTTCCGCGTAAGCGGAAAAGCAACCCCTAAGGTTGGTTTTATTTTGAACGTCGCGTCGTCGCTTTATCCCTCGTTTTGTTTGTAATTTGCATAAACGGTGCGAATCGAAGCCGTAGTTGTGATTGGTTTGTAATTCCTCGCGTAGCGCTCGCGGCCGAGGTGTTTAAGGCATTTTGGTATTTTCAACGCTGAGCTTATCCGCTCCGAATCGATGTTTTATGATCGTTTGATTGTCGCATTTTCAACGCGATGTGGCGTGATAGGAATTACGATCTTTTTCCCCGAATACAGTTGATTTTTTTAAAGCTCTGACGTAAAATTTTTGTCTATTTATGGCGCTGACCGTGTTTTACGACGGAATCGTATATACCTTGCGGTATACTGCTCGTTAGAGTAGTGTAGTTTTGGGTTGCAGTTTATGTCGAAATGAAAAGGGGTGAGAGAATCAGTGTTGCCAATTGGATTAACTCGAAAAAAAGTAATTTGAAAGTTTAAAATTGCGAAAAAAATGATGCACGTGAGGTGTGATTCTGAGAAAAATGTTCATTTACTTTGAGTGTCAGGCGAAAGTAGCCAAAGTGAGTGGAAGACACTTTTTTCAGATTTTTGCGTCCCATTTTACCCCAGAAAAAGCCATTCTTGAACTTTCTTCATTGTAGGGGGGATGAAATGAGGCACAAAAATCTAAAAAAATTTCATTTTACCAACTTCGGATTACTTTACCTGCTACCTTAGTTTCACTTCGTTTGATGCAAAAATATCAGAATTGGGTAAATTAGTTCGTCCAGTAGATATGCAAATTTTTCAACAATTTCGGCAGAGATTTGATTTTAAGTGATATTAAAACCAAAAAAATTTTCCACTAAGCATATCTCTGTTCCTTCAATTCACAGAGTCGGCAAATATTCATACATGAACCTAGCAGAAGTTGACTATATGGCTGGTGAAGGAGTACTAAATTGTACTAGGACACCCTGTATGCGATAATACCTAATTATGACGGATCCACCGTGGAACTGAGCAAGTCACAGTTTACCTTAAGAGAAACTTTTCGCGGATTAAGACGGCACCGTGGGTATAGTGGGTTGCATAACCAATTTTTGTAGAAAAAAGCACTGAAGTCCCTGTAGCTGCTCGGGAAATATGTAATTGCAGACTATCGCTCTATTGGACAAATAAATCTATGTTTAAAAATATTATATCAAAAAATTACTCAATTTTATGAAAAATTGAAGTTACAGGACCCTGTTTTGAGGTTTTTAAGATCCTACTACTTCAGTTGTTGATCAAATGGGACAATGTTTCGATGATATTCGAAATATTGATTGTCCGATAGAGCGATGTTTCACAATTTTGATTTTCCTGGGCAATTACATGGATTTTTGGTTATGTAACCCACTATACCCGTAGTTTTGTCTTAAGCATATTCAAGACTCGCAAAACATGCGTCTCGAGGTGAAGTGACTTACTCGGTCCTTTTTATAGCGGTTTGATAACAATATTTCGAATTGTCCCTTATAATTTAGGGTATGGAACATGTTGATTGAGTGGGGTTTTTCACTTGAAATGAATACTTATCTGTTTGTAAGGAAATTAATAACAACCGGAGGTTATAATAACCATTTTTTTCTTACAAGGGAAGCTCTCGAGGTGTCCGGCTCGGATTTGAACGGGAGTTGGATTTTTGAAAAGAGCATGTCAAAAAACCCTCAAAACC
>QBDW01001788.1:0-15844 GCA_003261595.1 Maconellicoccus hirsutus
CCCAATAAAAACCGGTTTCATCTCCCACTTCTGACTCCTACCACTAAACCAGTTTCATCATATACTGAGATTGTTTCGTAACGTCACGTTGGAAACATGCTATCAACCGTACGCTCCTCGAAAGTATGAGTAAAAAATAAACTGCCTAGCATATTCAACATGATGACCTTGTTAAAAAAGACTTGATGTTACTTCTGTCCTTCATTGGTAAGAACCAGTTTCATCTGACCCTTACCAATAAGAACCGGTTTCATCCCCCACTCCTAGCTCCTACCAGTGATACATCATGTACTTCTGACCTTTACTGGTAAGAACCAGTTTTGTCTCCTACTCTTTACTCCTGCCTGTGGGCAAAAATTGTAGGAGGCTTTTTTGGGGGAGGTACCTGAAATTGCTTTTGTTTTGTTTACTTTTTTGTTGTGCTCTTCATTGCCGGGTTGTTTCGCTGACTCCTTCTGTTTTTGTTTTTATTAGCATTTACAGTTATTTAAGGAGATAGTAGTCCCCCCCACCATCGCTCGCTCATTCATGAGGCAATGGCGGAGGGTGTTACTTTGTTTTGAAAATTATGGTGTATTATTACTTTGAGAAATGTATATTTATCTATCTAATAACCCGTTTCATCCTCTGATCCTCACCAATAAGAGCCGGTTTAATCTCACACTCCTAACTCATACCAATAAAACCGGTTTCATCACCCCCCTTTGACTCCTACCAGTAATAACCCATTATATCTACTACTTCTCACCCCCACCAGTACAAAACTGGTTTTATACCCTAATTCAAGTTTGAACAAGTAACAGGTTCCGTGGTCCTCCTACAACACCATAGATGGCGCGTTTCACCCACGTGATTTTCTTTGTCTTTGCAGTTCAAAACTTCAAATATAGAGAGCGTAATATTCGTCAATTAAAAGGGTTACGATTTCAGAAACATTTCCGTTAATTTTAACATCTTTCGTTAATCTTTTAACATCACCGCAAATGTTCTCCTTTTAAAAACCCTTTTTGGTTAATTACTTCTTCACTCCCTTGCTTTATTTATTCACCAAATATTTTTCATTTTCGCCATAACTCCTTATCAACATTTCGCACTTCGAAGATATCATTTTTCACCCCACACCACGCGCCAATTCCCACCTTTCTTCGCGTCTCGAAATTCCACCAGGAAAACATTACCCGACGAAATTAATAAATTACGTAAAAACAAAATAAACTTTAAACGATGTCAATAACTCATTGTTTTTCCCCAATAGATAAGAGGAAATTCGAGCTATAAATTAGGTTTTAAAAAAAAGTCTGCGAAAAATTCCACGTATCGTGTTACGAAAGTGTAAGTAACTGTTTTAGTTTCCCTCGTTTATACATATTTGATCCGATGGAGAGAAAAAAAAAGCCAACCGAATAAAATCTCGTTAAATTATGCGCGTTATTCTATTTTCTTTACATGCCGAATATACGCTACGGTTTTATACGGCGGAATATATTCCTCAAGGTACCATATACCTTGTTTAATGCTAAAAAATTCCACGTTTTTGAACGCAAATCTGCGTAAAAGAAGCAAACGGCACGTTTTGTTGATAAAAATTTATACCAGCATCTTTTTCCTAATCAATCCTCCTTTTTTTTAAATATAAAACCGAGCAATTGAATAAGTCAAGAGACTGTATCGAGTGGAAAAAATCCTCAGATTTGAAAGCCTAATTTATGCATCTATACGATATTTCAAAATATTTTAACGTTAACAAAATAAAGAATCGCTACACGTTTCGATGATAGCAACATAATCCTTGGCCTGGGTTAATCTAAGCCCATTTTCAGGCTTAAAACTCAACGAGCGGACATGGCGTGTATTCAATGTTTTATACAACGATTACCGAGGCCCGACGTTAAATAAACTTAACGCGGTTAAAATTCAACGGAATAATTACTCGAGCTAATTTTATTTGGCGCAATTTCATAACCATAGCTGAAGAAAATCGCATAGTTGAGTATTTCACCAGTGTATTAGGACGCCTGCGAAAGCACAGATATTGAAATTCCTAGATAGAATTTTCTTCGGGCTCGTCCACCACCGTGTAATTAACAAGGGTATTTTAATTTTTCCGAAAAAAAAACCTCCTAAATCGCCGATAAAACTAAGGTGATTATATCGGTTGAATTATTGATGAAGTTTACCCTCGGCTATACCAATGACAAATAGTAACGGTCGCGTTGATATAATCAATTGGTATACGATATTCGAGCTTATAAATGGTCTTATAATCGATGATTTTTGTCTTCTTTTTTTTTTCCACCCTATATAAATATTGAATGTTAATACATTCGTACATTTGTTTACCGTTTTTCAAACGCTACGGTATCAATTTCAAAAGTAATTTTTAATGTTAATGGGTAAATTAATTACACTTTCACATGCCAACCAAGAGAACGTATTGATTGGTTCGCGTATGCTTGGATTTACACTCAATTGAACACGGTTTACTAGAAATAATCGAGCAAATTTGCGCGAATTCGAATGCTACAAGGGTTAGATGCCAAATTTCAACTACCAATAAATTCGCCAAGCCAACGTTTCAGCACGCCAAGTGCGTGTAATGAATATGCAAGCTAAGTGTATTTTCGAAATTTCCAACCATGAATTTTTCAACATTGTTCGATGAAAGATATTCGGCGTCGAACGCGTGAAAATTACCACAGCAATCGATGCGACGCGAAATTAAATTAATTTAAAATTCATAAGAAAATTGAAAAAGTTTGATGAATTTTATAAAACCCAACAACACGTATCCTGGCGAATGGGCAAGTCGTGATGAAATAAAAAATCGACGATATTTTACACGTAGAGGGGAGGAGGAGGGGGGGCACAACTGGCGAATATCTATCCTCGTGTTTCACCATCCATTTGTACAATTTCTTTGTATTATTTTCACCTTCGCTAATTTTTTCTCAGTCTACGAGGTTCTGAAGCAGTACAGAGAGAGGTTTCCGTAAATGGGGGGAGGGGGTGGGGGATTCGCCAATAGCCCAAACCCAGCGCATTAAAAATAACAGACATGCATTGCCTGCTTTCTCAGGTCAAGTTCGGACAGTGGTCAAAAAAAAAGAAATGAAAATTTAGAAAAAATTTTTAAAAAATAGAAAAAGTATCAGAATTTTAGAAAAACTAACTAAAAATTGATTCGCGTGTTACGTATGATACAGACAAGTCGTGTTTTGTAGCGTTCAATTTATATAAACCGGTTTAAGTAAAGTTTGTAGTTTTTCGATTAGTTAATGTTGTACACATCACGAAAGAAAAGTTTGATCGGCTCTAAACTTGAAACTTCACACATCACACCATGGATCAGAATAGCAGAACCGCCACCTACGCCTAAAAAGCCAGAACAAAAATCCCCCGATCACGGAATTTGAACATCCATCTGAGGAGCAATTGATGAGAAAGTTATTTTCACATCGTTTTGTAGCGTTATATAAACCAAAATTGTGTTAGTTTTTTTTTAATCGTAAGTTATAGAGAAGTGCAAAACATAGAGAAAAGCTTGCTTTTGACGCATAGATGTGCAGGTTTTATTAAAAAGTTTGAAAAGCTCAATGTTGAAAAAAAAGCACTCGAAGTCTCAACCAATCAGGAGCCAGCATAAGCGGGAGATCGACCTTTTCCGTATTTTATTACCTAACCCATTGTTCATGGTTTTGGACTTCGTATTTGTATTGCCCATTGTTGTTTGGTAAAGATTACGCATGACGTGACATCAAGTAAAACACGGCGCTCGAAAACACGACGACAACGTGACGTAATGTGAAAGTGAATTGAAGAAAACGTGACGTGACTTTATACATGACGATACGAGATGTGTTTTGACAACGTGACGGCAAAACGTGTCGTGACTCCATACATGACGACACCAGACAACGCGACGTAATGAGAGAGCGAGGAGAAGAAAACGTGACGTGACTCCGTGACACGACCACACTACATGTGGTTGGACAACGTGACGGCAAAACGTGCCATGACTCCATACGTGACGACACGAAATGTGATTTGACAACGTGACGGCAAAACGTGTCGTGAGGCATACGAAAAACGTGACGTAATGTGGAAGCGAAGCGAAGAAAACATGACGTGACCCCATACATGACCAGCACGAGATGTGATTTGACAGTGTTACAGCAGAACGTGACGCAAAGCATAAGTGACGTCACAAGAGAAAAACGTGACTCCGAGCGTGACGTGACGTGTGTGATTTATATATTGCGTGACTTATATGAAAACGTGACGCTTTAAAGTTACAACGTGATGTGACATGGATTTCTGAAAGTTTGTTGAATCATTGAATCATTGTTTGTGTTGCAACATAATTTTAAAAATTTTGATAATTATTTTTCGAAGAAAAACGAAACTAGACGATCAATCTCGAAATACACATTCGATGAATTTTTTCAACTCTAATGATTATTTACATTATTGACTGAGCTATGTAAACTCAAAATTTAACTACGACATTTTCAATACATCAAATAAAAAAAAAAAATGGAATAGAACGGTTTACTTGAATTGTTATTTAAACTTTCTTTTTATCACTACTTTGTACCAAAAATGAAATATTCTTTTATAAATTTTAATGGCAAGTGAACGAATACACGTATGAACTAAAATTATGAGTCACATAAAAAAAATTGAATACCAGATGCCTTTAGGAACTTGATCCCCCTCTCCACAGAAATTCTACCTCAACGGCGCCTCTACACATCGCAGTAAACACTCGTCTAATTTCAACGTTAACTCTTTCCACAATTTCACCTTTGATTATAATGTCAATTTCGTCGAAAATCGCTGAATACTTTGATACTCGCCATCTTAATTTTAGAAATAATTTGACCCTTTGTTTTTCTTTGTCACATTTCGAAAACGAACGAGCTATTTCATATATTTATGTGAACTTTGAAACGAACGACCTTCGCTGAAAATCTCCCTGTAGTATTTGTATTCTGCGAGCTTTCGTTGTGGTTCTAGAGTTCTCGTTTCAACTGGGTATTCCTAGTCGATGTTTTTTCCTCGAGTATAACCGAACCATCGATAAGGTAAAAATCAACCTTTAGATGTTTGCGATTTTTGTATTTCGAAGAGCTTGGTGAAATTTCCAACGTAGAGTAATTTTCCTTTTAGCTTTTCATTTGGGAATTTTTAATAGGACGACATATCTACGTAGCTGAAAACTCGACATTGCATATACGAAAGAATACGATAGCGTATAAGGGAAAAAAGAGACTGAATTTTGATGACGTAAGGAAAGGGGGAAATTATTTTGACTTTATCGAGGGTAATTTATTTCCCGAGGGTGTATCAGTATACGGTTAGAAATTCCGCGTTATACCGCACTTTTTCCTCGTTAAATATATAGGGGTGGTCGTGAAAGGTTATATAATGTGTTATCAACGATTCCATTTTGAAAAGCTTAATGATTCTTTGTTATTAGATAATTCCTAAAAGGTAACTTTTGGCGGTATTCGCGTTCAACAATGTATTTATATCGTTAACGAACGATGAACTTGGTATTTATAATTGAATTATTATACCTCGGATGATTCCAAGGACCATCGACATCTTTCCTAAAAGCGAAAATCTCCACCGCGTAAAAAACCATAATTTACGGTAATTCGTCGATACTCGCAGCGATTGCCATGCGAATGATAAATCGAAGCGAATTTATAACTGAAATGAACCGCCAAACATGGGAATTAAAAATTTCGACGAGGTATTTTTCAATGCGTTTAATTTTCTAATGCGGTCGATAAAACGTGTCGTAGATAATTGATTGCCCAAGAGGGGGTGAATTTTCGCACCGCGGTTGATTTTTGGTGACAAATTATACACGTCGGTGTATCCGCCGGTAAAATGACGACCGAAATTTGTAATTCGATATAACTCCGCAAAATTACTCGAATCGGTGGTAATCGCTTGATTGGACGTTTGATGAATGTCGAAGTTTTTCACATCATCGTCACCAGGTGAAAGGTATTTTTTACGAAGCGGAAGATTCGCAGCCACGTCATTGACATTTTAAAAATATAAAATTATTTTTCACGTTCTCCAACAACCTTCGCTTTGAAAGTACTTCGCAATAATTAGGTATTTTGTAATATTTATACTAATTTTATTCTCAAAGAAAAGTTTCACATTGAAAAGTATACTTTCAAAGCACACGAAACGAAGATTTTCTTAAGTAGATTAACTTAAATGTAACCTTATACAAATTTATTTTGAAAGTATATCTTGCATCATTGAACTGCAAAGAAATTCGATTAGGTACCAGATGTAATTTGCGTAAAGTTTCGGTTAATGATTGGCGAAGATTAAAGCAAATCGACGTCGTATAAAAATTCATTCCAACAAATAAAAAAATAATCCAGCGGAAACAAACGAATCGTATGTAAACGAAGAAAATTACCGATGCTATATTTATCGCTTCATTTAACCCGCTTCTTATGATCATTCCAGCAAAAAATACAAATATTCGGAATCAACCTGAGATTTTTTTAATTACCTGTTTTTATTTCGAAAGCCTCGCTCGTAAATTCACGCTCAAGTTTTAGCTATTTTATCGCCTCGCTTTAAAATTCAAATGGCGATTGGAGCCATAGAAATAAGCCTTCGGAGTCGTTACCGAGAATGGTTGTAAGTTATGGAAATGGCGAATTCGAGGTATAACCATCGAGTAAATTACACCGGAGGATTATGGAGTATGGTTGAAATAAAAACCGAGGAGGCGTTTTCCAAAATACGTATTAAGAATGAACAAAAAATTATACGTGTGACTAGACAGTAGACACCTCGTGGCATGTTCGATTTCCGCATAAAATGTCATTTTTTTTAGCGAAAATTTTCCATTTTATTGACCCAAAAATTCTGCAGGTAAGCGTCATTGGCATAGTCCTAATTTATTTTTGTAGATCGATGACGTCAGCATTTGTGTTTGAAGCTGATCCAATGAAATATTTGATATATGACGTCAACAAACGAATGTAACAATTTTCAACATAGGATTCTAGATACCTCGATATTGATGTATTTCGATTACGTTATTATATAACCGGTGAAACCAAATAGATCTACCCCCCTCTCCGATTCATCGAGATATCCATCACTCAATTTTCGATAAAGCAGCAATGGTCTAAATGGTTCCTCGCGTTTTCCTCGTCAAATTTGCATTTTACATTAACAACATTATAAACTCAATTTTTGGAAAATTTTATAAAGAATATTTTAAGTTATCATAATTTTTTTCGTAAATACATTTTTTCCTCTGTTATGGATTTTTTTTTGAAAAATCACCAAGTTTTCTGAGATTTTTTAATTTTTACCCCCCCCCCCCCTTTACTCATTCTATTACAAAAAAAAAATTCGAATATGAAAAAAATCAAACTCCTGGTCACCTTAGGTCGTCAAATTAAATCGACGTCGCATATTTCGACAGTGTTGCCAATTCATGAAAAATTTCCAGTTTTTTATATCAAAAATGAAGATTTGTTTAAAAATATTTCATTTTTTTTATCAAAAATGAAAATTTGTTTTAAAAGATTTCAATTTTTTGATTTAAAAAATTTTTCTTTTGAAATTTTAAATTTACTTTTACCAGTTATTCGCAAAATCACTAGTTTTTCACTACTTTCACTACCTGCCAGATGCCCTGAAATGTTAATTCTCCGGAGAAAATACATTTTATCACCCGGAAATCTGTACCAATACGAGCTAAAAATTGAAAATTTTGAAATTAATTTTCATACATAAAAACCTCACAATCATAAAAAAAAGAAAAAAATTCTTACAGTTTAGCCTTGGAAACGTTTTCAAAAATTGCTGATGAACTTGAAATTTTTTTCCAACTATTTTTATATTATGCAACCGAATATAGGGATTTTCTTTTCTGAAAAATCACTACTTTTTCACTACATTTTTTCACAAATTTTCAAATACCTCTCAACTTCACCACCCCTCCCCTCATCGAGGTCAAATATCAGATTAGAAGGAATCTACGACTACACTTCAAAAAAGTCAAATTAAATTTAAAAAAAGTGAACTCATTACACGCTTACTTAAACAAATACGAGAAGTACATGACGTCACATATTTCGACAGCGCTACCAATTCATACAAAATTGCAAGCCATTCATCAAAGATGAACAATTTTTGAGCTATTTTTTTCAAAAATATTCCGCGTTTTGGGTTTTTTTAATTCTTGCACTACTTTTTGAGAAAATTCACTACTTCTTCACTACTTTCATAGGCTATTTTTAAAATCACTATTTTTTCACTACTTTTACTACCCGTTAGATATCCTGTTAAAAATCACATGATAGAAGTCCCTCGTCAATTCAAGACTACCTTTTTGGGAAAAAAATCCAATGAATCGTCCAGTGGCGGTGGGTGTGGGGGGGGGAGGAATGTAAGACTTCTCAATATTAGCGGCCCAACTAAATTTGATTTTTTATCCGGTTGTTTAAATATCCAAATAAATCTTGAAGCTTGCATTCCCGTCGAGGATCCTGAGCTCCACACTTATTTTATACTGAATGTGATCTCATGATTCTATCTTGAGGTTACCTTCGATTTGTGAACTTTTACCAAGATTTTTTCGAACATTTAAAACCTCATTGAAATTCATTACATCAAATTCGCCTCTGGAAAACAATTTCTTTTCGAAGCTGGTAAACCCATAAAAAGAAAATTTTCTCTTACTCGAGGATAATAACCGGAAATATCAAAGTTCCGTTAAAAAGGTACTTTTGTTTTAGCTTCCATGTCGTATAGAATAACTTACACGACTTGTACTTTACGTGTAAACGTTTCGAATACCGCATCATCCATAAATTACCTCGTTGTATTTTAGCAACGAATTATAGCGCAATTTTTTTCCTAGTGCATTTCGTACCTCGCAAATGAAACAGGTAAGCTCGTCCTGATTTAGGTTTTAAATTACAAAACGAAAAAGAATTCCCCGGCGATAACCACGTCTCCATTTGGGACGATTTTCAATTAAAATTTAACCTAAAAGCTAGCAGCGTTGATAATTGCGAATTTTCGCCTTTTATCCGTATTCCTTTAGGCTTTATGGTATTTCTTCAACGTAAACCAACCGAATAAAATTTGTAATAAAAGTTGATTACAACGACGATTACTCGAGGTATTTTTCAACTCAGGATCTTTTCGCTGTCTGTCAAATATCAATACTTTTTCGTCGAGGAAGAAGGAAAGAAAAAAGCGAAAATACAGTCTATACGAAGGATCAATAAGGTATTACGCTTCTACCCGTAACCTACCTTTCAAAAAATGACATCTGGTACGTTTCGCGGATAACTCGTTATTTTCGCTTATACTTATTCGTCTTGTTCCGAGCCACTTCTTTTTTTGTCTATATGAAACGCGACTTGATGCTTTTTTTTATCGGCAACCTTTCTTATTTTTCCTCATTTTTTCTTATTATTCGCAAATATGTTGAAACGATTTTCGAAAATTTATTTTGTTTAATTTAACGTTCGAATTGAGCGAATTTAATTAAGTAATTATAAATTAATCGATTTCCGAGGATGAGTTTAATTTCCTGAAGAACATTTGGTAAATTTACTCGTCTCTGTAATATTGAAACAAGCAATAAATTTGTAGCAGGCGGTTAACGGCAATGCTTTAGTTGCTGGTGCGAAGTATACGGAATGGTATACTTTGTACTCGCATATAAAGTATTACCATGGTTTCTATATAACGCCCACTACACAATTCGCGTTCATGAATGCAGTATCACGAGTTTCGGAATTTCTCATGCCAATGCACATTAAGAGGATATGAACGATGCCAAAATTTGAACGCGGATTAGCAATCCCCGTGATGACTCGGATAGTGACTTGAGCAACGACTTCTCCCATGAAGGCGATGCCTGTGACATCGAATTCAGTTGGAAGTAGAAAAACCAGTTTTGCTAGGCGATTAGAAAAAATTGATGTTTTTTTGCCTATCCCAAAAATTACAGATAAATTTAACAAAACGACTATTGAACCTCTTTCTCCCCAAGACTTCAACAATGCGTAAGTTGCACATGCATCCCTTATGTGCGCGTTCTCGACGAAAACTCCCCAAAAAACCGAATTTCTGCGCACGAAAAAAGCACCAGAGAATTTTCAAGTTTACCATCGCACCGCTAAGTGATTTTAGCTTCGCGTTATACAACTTTAATCCAATAAAAGCGGCGCATTGCCGAGTATCACGCCGACCTAATCTAATAACCAGCAGATACCACGTCGCAGGTAAGTACACCCTTTTTGAAAATATTATTCCGGCGCAGATGAATGTGATACGCGACGTCAAACTCGACACTCGACGTTTAATAAAGTCGACGTGAATATTTAGCTATTTTTTGGTATACGCTTCTTTCGAGCGAGTAGACCGCGAGAACGACGAATACGTTCTTAATTACCTAATTATAAACGTTATCCAACATTTCTTCGGCTTCTTACGACAAAGTAAACCTCTTGATGAAAATTGAATACACGCAACAGTGACAATTTCTTTTAACTCGAAAAAGACCGCCAAGAAGTCCCACAAAGGTGCGCTCGTAATAAAATTAAAAGGTATTTCGCGAAATGAAATTTAGTTGACTGTAAATTTAAATTTTCGTGCATTGTGCCATATCAAACGTAAGTACGAAATGTACTATTTTTTACGTCCGTAACGAGATTCAGCTAGTTTATTCTAGGTCGTTCGTCTTTTTCGGGGCATGCTTTGTTACTTTTATTAATTTTTTCGCGGATGCGTGGATGTTTTACCTTTGTTGTTTCGCGTCGTCGATGAGATTTCAAAATTATAAAATTCTCTTTTCAAGGGCGACTTTTCCAAGACACGAGGACAACCAAGGGTTTCGCAAAGTCCCACGTATTTTTGATTGATTTTTTCACCAATTAAATTAAGTAGGTTGTGTAGGGGGCGAAATTCATTATTTTCGGAAATGTCGAAAAGATCGACGTACCGAGAGAATGGCCCTCTATTTTTATTAAATTTTTTTTTCACGAATTTTTATAATTTTCCAGAAGTTATTAAGTGTTTGGATGAACAATTTGTGAACGTGGGAGTATTTTTTTTCCTCGTAGAAACCGTCTTGAGAATCGGTAAAAATTGAAAATTCGAAAAAATTGGGTTTTTTTCTTCATTCTGTGAATTGTAGATAATCAAAAATATACTCGACCAGAATTTTTTTAATGACCATCTGAGATCGAAATGTTAAAACAGAAATTTCGAAACCGAATCGTTGAAATGCCGGAATTACGTAAAATACCGTAATCAAAACAGTGAAATCGAAATATCGAAATGGGGAAATCTCAATTATCCAAATTGGAGGTATCAAAATTGAAATATTTAATTGAAATATCAAAATCAAGGTAGAAAATAACGAAAACCCCACGTAACGTAACAAATCCCATAACGTAACGGAAATCGTAAAGCAGCAAATAACGCAACGATATTTTAAAAAAATGACAAAAGCGGAATTAAAACGTTAAAACAAATTGTTAAAATAATGTTTACGTTATTTTTATTCAACAAAAAAACGTTACTTTTAATCAACGAAAAAAACGTTTTTTTTATTCAACGAAGAATAACGTTATTTTTTGTTTAACGAAAAAAAAGGTTATTTTTCATTCAACAAAAAAAGCATTTTTTCATTAAACGAAAAAAACGTTATTTTTTATTCAACGAAGAAAAAACGTTATTTTTTGTTTAACGAAAAAAAACGCCTTTTTTATTCAACGAAAAAAAAAACGTTATTTTTTATCCAAAAAAAAAATGTTTTTTTTTTCGTTTTAAGCCAAATTTTTGATATTTAATTAGAAAAATGTTTTTTTTGAGTAATTATAACAATTATTTGTTAGGATTACTTCATTTTAAACATAATGTTATTCAACGCAAAGAAAATACACGAATAACAAAATACGATTTTTTTCCCCGATAAACGAAAAATAAATTAATGTTAAAAAATTGATTCAAAACATTTTAAATTTGTGTTTCACATTTTCATAAAGACATTTCATTTTATAATTTTTCCTCTGAAATATAAGATTGGAAAATTACAGAACTACGTATTTCTGAGGTTTGATTTTTGTGTATTCCACAATGTACTTTATTTAAAAGAGTTAAAAAAAAAAACAACGAAAAATAACGAAAATCAAAATTGTCCACATCAAAAACAATACGCGATAACGTGACAAAAAGTTACGCTTTTGCCACCACAATTAAAACTAAAATACTGAAACCGAAATATCAAAACATTAAAATAGAATAAAGAAATATCGACTTAAAAAATTTAAAAATCAAAATATAAAATCGAAATGTCGAAATATCCTAGTACTTCTGTGAAACATGCCCTTCTATATTTCTTCCACCCCCTTCCTCCTGTACCTCTGCCTGCAGGATTTTTTTAGGTCATCGTCAACACTTCCACAAAATATCAGGCCAAAATTGAGGATAAAAATCGCGAGATCTTAACATATCGGTAACGTAATTATCGGAATTTCACCAGCTTGCGTAACGAGTTACAAAACAAATGTTAAATTCGTTAACCGAAGCAAATCCGCTAATGGTTTCTCCCTCGAAGTAACATCTACTTGGATTTCTTTCGCATGTCGACGCCTCAGGTCATATACATAAATTTTCATTCCCTGTGAACTAGAAAAACATCCCTTCGATACGAAGATTAGACGAATATTATTCTCTCTTAACAGCCTGCCAATACACCCTACATTGTTCTTAAGCACATCAATTCGTTTTCGGTTAATGCTTCGGTGATGAAATGGGGTAATGGAAATCACCCCAGATAACGATACAAACCACCTTGCGAAGAGAGAGAACTCGACGAAAATACTTTGATAATACCCGAAACTTTCTCTATTCAGCTTAAAAGACGCTTTCAACGTGTATTTTGTCCACTACGAAATACGCTGCGTTGCGAGAAACGTGAAATCACTCTGTTTTTATTATCCAACGAAAAGAATTCCGTCGTGATGAAGTTGTTGCGCGAGAAAATTCCAGGAATGTACGTGTTACCTAACTTTCCGCATGTCGTTTTATCCGATTAATATACAAGCCAAGTTTATACACAAGCTCGACCGTTAACTCTTAGTTTGTTCGAAAAAACTGTGTCGTTTTGCTGATAAAACGGCGTTTTTTTTTCTCGCAACATCGAACCACACACACCCTTCATACTACGCTCGTTTACATCGGCGATAACCAGGTGGAACATTTTAACTAAATTAAATACACGTTTATTAAATTGGATTTTTTTTCAGCAATCGATTGCGTTGTTTCCTAAAATCGTATTTTCGACTGTAAGAAATTCCGGTGAAATGAAGAACCGTAAAAACGTGAAAAGCCGAACCGAATGCGCATCATCCATCACAACTAACAACGAAACTGATAATGAACGAGCGCAGGGACCGACCTACTCAACTCGTATTTTCCACGCAGCCGAAATGATAAACTGTTCGGATTTCACACACGCCGAGCTGACCCGTTGACCTTCTAAATAAATTGGAAAATAGCGCAAAACATAAACAGAATACCAAGAAAGGCAAATATTACATCGGGAATTACGTTAGACCGCCTCGAACTCCGGCTTTTACAACCTTTCGTAGAAACAGATAGTGTCACGTAGCATTTCCTCTTTCTCACTGCCCAAAGATTAGAACAGCTTGTAAAAATATACAATGGTGAAAAAAAAAAGGGAAAAACGAAAGAAAAATAATTGGAAAATATAATAGTCGAATGCATTTAAGAGAAAAACACCACCAGTCAAAGAAGCGCGACTGAAATTAATGGTTTTCGGCGTGCTGAAAAATATCCTGCGGCTTATTTACCAAAAACTCTTTATATCGTGACAACGAATGACATTTCGTTCGTTTATCGTCTCGCGTTTGATGTTTCTTTTTTTTTTAACGATGAAAATCATACTTTATTTAAAGGTAATTTTATTCGACCAATTTTATATTTCGTTTTTAAATTTTTTATCCATTTTGTATATCGTGGTTCGCTACAGCTTAGGCATCGATATATTATTATTGTTTTCACCATCATGCATATTTTATTCGTCTCCGTTCCACTATCTCGTATTTTATGGCAAAACGATATGAAATGAAAACGCCCACGAGAAATTACTTTTTGAATTTTGGAAGAAAGGCAACAATACCAGATGACTGGGTACTTCGCGTTGTTCCAAGAGTTCCTCGCGTAGATGCCCAAAATTTCATCGCATCCCATAAACAATTTTGTCGAAAATTTTACAGCTTTTGATGCAACATATCGAAACTACGAAGAAATTTGAACAGATACAAAAAAATTACAGGAACAAAAAAAGCTCATTTTTAAATTTCCGACAATTTTTATCTCAAACTTTTTTCTCCTAAATCACCCCAATTCTCGCAAAAATGCCAAAACTGAGTTGGCGATGCTAGCGCTTTGAAAAAATTGTGACGAAATTTGAAAACATGAAACAATGACAGTAAAAAACATTTCTTGTTCATTTTCCAATAACTTTGGTTCAAAAGTTTTTTTCTAAAGTTGCCCCGAGCGTCAAAAATTCCCCAACATGAGAAGATGTAAAATCTGCAACGCTAGATAATTCTCATTACAGCAGGAAAAATGGCGCCCAAGCTCTTGCGGACATCGATGCCATCACAACTAAATTCAATTTCTTCTTGTTTGAGCTTTTTCACCAGGATGTCCAATTTCTCATATTGTTGACTGCAACTTCGCAGTCAATTTTATGTCATTCTGTTTGGACTCAATAGAAGTGAACTGCAGAGAGATCTTCTTATCTATAAGCTGTGATATTTTTGTAAAAAGCTCAATGCATCCGTTGTGATCAACAACTACTTATGGAATATGAAAAAATAAAGGCCTGTGGCACTTATAACCAACTGGTTGAAGCTCCGGGTAACTACCTCATAACTTCTAGTAACTACGACCAAATTTATCATGACAAGGAACAGGGATGCGCCACATTAAAAACCTAAAATTGGTACCAAAAGTGACCCGCAAATAAACAGAAGTGGAAATGTCCTAAAAGGAGCTACACGCCTTCTAGATGTTCCCAAAATCCCACAAATACCAGAAAAAAAAATCAAGCACCGGTAATTCTACATTTCCCCGATAGATAGCACCACAGTTACATCTGGGACTGATTTCGTGACCACGTGCTACGCCATTGTTACCATGACAACAACTCGTGAAACTTGTCAAAGGGAAGGGAGAACACTGCTTCATATGTTACATGCAGCACAACGGGAAAAACAAGGCTTAATACGGTGACTCAACGCCATCTATGAACTAGCAATGTTATTAATCATTCCAGTTCCCTTTTGGACATAGCTCTTATGTGCTTAGCAATAAGAAATTAGTGAATGAAGTAACGACAGCAAAAATCATATTAAATAGGTAACTTGGAAAATTACATTAGAAAGAGATGACCTCGTATGCTTTCAATCAAGCTTCGCTCGAAGATAAGGTCTTTCCTTTCCATGGACATGCTTTCGAATGAATTCAGAGAGTCATCAGTGCAATACGTTCAGTTTGGCCATCAATGATGTTAAGTAGAGAACCTACAGGCGAAACATGTAACTAAATAAAAATGAAGTTTTCACTAGGCGTTAAAGTCCACTAGTTTTTTCAAGTGATAAATATATTCGGAAATGCTCGGAAATCTTCGGATATCGCTTCGTTTAACTTAATTTCTATGTTTTCAATTTCGTATTAATAAAATCTGGAATATCAAAATTAATGTAATAATTTGTATTGTAATGAAACAAAA
>QBDW01001789.1:0-92372 GCA_003261595.1 Maconellicoccus hirsutus
CACCTACACTAGATTAGCCTTATGTCAACGTATCGTATTTGTATCCAATTATTCTGGTTTCATGTGTGAACAATTCGACTAAATTTTTGCTTGGACGACTGAGACAAATTTAGGTCGACTTGGACGACTGAGACGACTAAATTTTTGTCTGTGGGGGCGACTCGACCCCCTCGCCCCCCCCTATCGCGACGTCACTGTCTGTACCACAGAATCATTCGAGGGTTGTATAATTGTAGCTTCAACTTGGTACTAGTACTAGTGTAATAACGAGTAGATTATAAGATGAAAAAATCGATTATTCTTCCAATTATAGATTAGTATTGATTTTCAAATAAAGTATTTATCGCGTTCAAACGTACATATTTAATTCTCAAAACAATACGCTTGTGGGTAAGCTCCAAAATGGACGTAATAATAAGTCGTACATCTAGATTTTTTCAAAATCAAGTTTAAAACGACAAAATTTCGGTAAAAATTTAAGAAAAGTAAAGTTGCTGAAAAAAATGAAAACAAAATCCCTGATATTCGTTCGTTGAAACCAGGCAAGAAAAGCCATGTGATGTTTGGGAACTAAAAAAGGGCCTTAATGATTCGAAATTTATTCTTTATAATTTTTTTGGAGTCGATTAATCGATGCAAAAAAAAATTGCAAAATGATATTGCAATTATTTCAAATAGAAAACGTTGCACGATCCATAACCCAAGAATCGGTAGATTTTGAGAAAAAAATTATTTAAATGATGAGCTTAAACGCTCGCGCGTTAATGTGTACTCTTCACTGCGCGGTAGCGCCTCGTTTACGGCGTAAGTATTTATATTTAATTGCTAAAGTGATACACTTATGTATGTTATGGACCAAGTCCGAAATTGTACAGCTGATTTTGTACCATTTCCGAAGTGTCCGGACCAACGATGAATATTCCAATATTACCGGACTTGGTACAAACAGAACGCGAAATGTCCGGACCAAGTACTGTTGTGGAAAGTGCTAAATGAACTGTTCTAATGCGTATTAAAGAAAAATAATACGCAAGTATGACATCACTTGCGTGTTATTTGACGCTGTTCTACAGAGAGCAAATTGCGCCTTGTACCAAGGAATTTCTATCTTTGGAGAGCGTTCCCTCTGGTTCCCTCACACCGGAGAAGCAAATGCAAAATCGACTACAACGGGAGGTCAAGGATTTCAAAAATGCACTTGCACAACGAAGTTCACCACGAACAGATGTGCTTGTCGTAAAAAAAAAAGATCCTTTGCAATAAATAGAGTCTTTTTTTTTAATATTTTTTGCGATTTTTTTTCTTTTATTTTTACATTGACATAACTTTAGAAGACTTTTGATTGTGTTTTCGTAACATATCACTCTATCACTCTATAATATTAAAATCAAGACACCAAAAATTAGAAATGCCACAGTTATCGTTTTATGGAACGAAAATTATTTTTTGAATTTCAAACCACTGATTAAAGTTGATTATGGACATTTTCTCAATTATTATCTCTCAATGTTTCAATTTTCGTTTAAACTTGAATTATTTTTAGAAGTATGACTCATTGTGACATATGCAAAAACGAATTTTCAACTTTATTAATGCATAAATTTTACTGAATTTAATACCAATCGACGCGAAATTGCAACAGCTTCAAGTAAGGTATTGACAAAAATTTACATAAACCTCTTCATTTTTGTTAAAATTCAAAAAACTCATTTTCGTTAACGAAAACACAAATCAAAAGTCTTCTAAAGTTATGTCATTGTAAAAATAAAAGTAAAAAATTCGCAAAAAATATTTTCTACATTACAACGATGTTTGTGACGATTATGACTACCGGGCTTTTTCAAATTTCGGTCGCGCGCGCGTTGCATCTAATAATTTACGTTTTTTTTATTTTTAATGGTGCAATCTTGATTTTTTTTCACTTTTTTTTTATCTTTCAACTGTCGATAATAATATAAAAATTTGACACATTTTCAGATTTTTTTTCGCATTCCTTAGTATTTTTGTAAACATTTTAAAACTACTATGACGATTTTTTAAGTGTGAAGTATTTTTTTATTGATGAAAACCATTTCGGCGAAGGATGACATTAATTAATTAAAATTTAAAAATAAAAAATAAAATATTGAATGTAATAAAAATAAATGCCTAATTATACAAATGAATACAATTCGTTGTTTACCTTATTTATTTGTATGTTTAGGCATTCATTTTTTGTTATATCCAAACTATTTTGGTGAGCAATAAAATGAATTAATTGAACTGAAAATTCTAATTTTCTATTGACTTTAG
The DNA here is from genome assembly GCA_003261595.1 of Maconellicoccus hirsutus. Classification (NCBI taxonomy): domain Eukaryota; kingdom Metazoa; phylum Arthropoda; class Insecta; order Hemiptera; family Pseudococcidae; genus Maconellicoccus; species Maconellicoccus hirsutus. The sequence goes on from QBDW01001789.1 coordinate 2,293, forward strand.
GTTTATAACTTCGACTGAAAATTCTAATGTATAATTCTAAATGAAAATAATTCATTAAATTTGTTCTTTTTAAAGGAAAATGATTTGCAAATTTTATTAAATTACCCATTAAATAAACATTTTGCTAAAAGTAAAAATTATACAACTAAGTTTTCAATAAAAATTGTAGAATTAAATTATCAGCAAAATTTTAAGTATATTGAATATATCCAAAAATAATCGTAAATTATATTTATTTGTATAGTTAGGCATTTATTTTTATTGCATTCAATATTTTATTTTTCATTTTTAAATTTTAATTAATTAATTTCATCCTTCGCCGAAATGGTACAAAATCAGCTGTACAATCCCGAACTGTACAACTTCGGACTTGGTCCATAACATGTATAAGCGACAAAATGGACACAATCTCTCTGCTCAAAAAAAACTCATTTCAAGTAAAATAAAAAATAAAAAAATTTTTACATCGTCAAAAAATCGCAAGAAAATCAAACAGAAATTTAATCAGATGAAATTTCAATAACGTGTGTTTCACAACGCGTACCTTCAGGTGTTGTTCGAACCCAAAAAGAAAGAATTACTGTAGCTCGTCCTTGTAAAATAATAAAAATGTAAAAAAAATATAAAATCATTTGTTTGCGTAACGCACAAGAGTAATAAATTTTAAGAATTCTTCGTTCGATTATTTACTCGAAATCCGCGCTTCTTCGATAAACACCATATGTTGGAAAAATCCCAAATGGGAAAATTTTCAATAAATACGCAAACGGTGATCGTAAAATTCAGTTATTCGCATTGGTATAACCGTGATTTTCCTTCTTGGTTACATTCGCATAGACTTTAAAAAATCTAGAAAAATTCTCCGCTGCGCTACGCTTCGTCGCGATTTTTATTTTTCATTTTCTTCGTGGATTTTGCGTCCAGAAATCTCAAATAATTTTTCAAAATGTCGATATTCAATTTTACCAATGTTTTCGTAGGTGCTGTACTAGGATTAATTTTAGGTAAGAAAATATTCCGATACGTGGTGTTCAGAAAAGGCATTTGGAAAACTTGCCATTTCCAAATGAAAAAAGACTTCAAAGGGAAACGCCTTGCGATGACTTTTTGAACTTCGCGTATACGAAATTCGTTTGTAAAATTGAGATAGATTTTGAATTTTCATTTTCTTTTCCAGCTATTTACACGACGAACGTTGAAGGTAAGTACCTTTCATTATGAATTTTTGATTTTTATTTTCTCACAGTAGATATCTCGAATGATTCAATATTCATTTCCGAAATCTAATGTTTAAACGTGTTAATATTTAATTTCACAGGAGCACCTGATGTGGCACAATGTAAAATAGCTTACGCCAATTTTTTCAATTCTTTGGAAGGAATAATACGAGGAGGTGCTGGAGCGGTCACTACAACTAGAAATACATATAACACATGTGAGTATCAATTTCACAAGCAGAGATTTCAATTTTAAGATACCTTTCGGTCCTTTATTTCGATATGTATCACTTTATTTCAGGTGCTCAAAATGCTGAGTCGTATACAGGTAAAAATAATCGCATGAAGTAATTTCAAACTAAGGGATAACATTCTTCATTGTGCTTTTTAAGCTCTCATAACGTGTGCTGTGACCGCATACGCGGACTATGAGCCTAAACTTCGAGATGTGCAATACCCAAAGGCCCAAAATATTATTGGTACGCATAGCGAACTTTTCTATTGTTTTGCCATAATCCAACAATCGTTATAATTAAAATGTATTCGATTTTTTGTTACTTTAATTAAACTAAGATTTCAATGACAGCTCGAATTTACACGATTTTTTCTTATTTTCTCATCAAAACTAAAAACGTTATGCGTAATAAATTCCATTTCAGATGCTTTCGATTCATTTGCGCAAGCCCTTCAACCGCGTAAGTACAAAGGCGAGATTAAAAATTACTAAAAAAGACTTCAAGTGCAGTGTCTAAAAGAAATTTTCCGTTCTGAATAAATTTCAAAACTCCATATTTTCTAATTCTTTTCCATTTTCAGTCACCGATAACGCTGGATTACCCGCAGGTAAATATCGTTCTGAACAAAACCACCAGAAATCATAATTTAAGATATTAAATCTCACAATTTTTTTTTATTTCCAGCCCAAAGAGGAATTCCAATACCGCGTAATTTTCATGATTTTTAATAAACGCTAAACGGTCATTTAATCGTTAATATAATAAATATGTGATATTATGAATATTTTCATAGGTTTCAGAGCATTGGTAGATGAATCTTTAAGCTGGGTAAACAGAGCTCCTGAACGAAGAGTAGGAGGTTAATTTCCTCGCTATTAGGTGAACGAGTTGAGGTATGTGAATTAAGATTCATTCGACGAATATTATTATAATTAATAAATCAAGAAAAATTAAATATAATATTTAAGCCATTAGCGAAACTTCGACAGGTGATCGATGTCACCCGATCGACCCACATCTTCAATACCCTAAGTATATTTAAATTTATAGTATTACGTTATTTTATAAGTGTATCTTAAGTTTACGTAGCATGTGTACCTGAATCTTACAGATACGCATGATATCTCATCACCAACGCGAATCTTTGCTAAACTCAATTCCATCGTTTTCGAAGAGATATCGCTCGTTTTTTAGATTTACAACATTTGTATGATGGTTTCTCGTAACTTTACCGCTAAAAATTATATTCTAGTATTTTAATAAATTAATATTGCATCCCACTTTGTGTATTCAATTTATACTTGAAATATTGTCCAGAAATTTCATGAAGTCCAAGGCCTCTAGTCAGAATGGTTGTTATGTAAACGTTCACCCATTGAGTTACATTTCAAGTACAGCTGTGGTTCCTCAATGTAGCTTCATATGTATTTACTCACATAAAACCTTACAAAAATTTTAACACCTTGAAAGTTGATGAAACTAAAAATTATTAGATTTTTTTACTGACAAGAGAACCCTTCAAATGATCGGTTTGAATTTGAATAGTAATTGGATTTTTGGAAAGAGCATGTCAGGAACAACTCAAAACTGAAACCTTAGCTGCTGAAATTTTTCGATTGTGTTGCAAAAACCAGTTAAATCGATAAAATAGCGCGATTCAAATGTGACGCCTGTCTAATTCTCTACATATTGAGCTGATGTTTTCTCCGATTCCATCGCTCACTTCGACACCTCCCTTTTCAAAATGCGTTTAGAAATTTTTAGTCGAAGCGCCACCCCCTCAATAAATAGTTAACAGAGAAAAAATGTTTTCGCGTGCATCAATATATTATACATTTACAAACCAAAACTTGGACATCCACTGAAGTCTCATAAAAACCACTTCTAAGCGCCATTTTCAAGTCTTAAATCCACAAATAATTTTTTTTTCGTTATAACATTTTCTAATGCGTTTAGGAGGTTAATAAGAAGAGAAAACTTCGCATGCAATGCGTCCAAAAAATCCATAGTTTTCGTTCAAAAAGTATTGAAAAAACGCGAACGAACGCCCGTCAAGTTGATACCGGCCACCGTACGCTAGCGGAAAACGCACGCTTACGCGGTACCGTCACGTCAGCTTGGGAAGTCGCACGTTCCTACCACGCAAAGCGATTGTACCGCGTGACCACTTATCTTCCGCTAATTCACAGTGGCTGGTATCAACTTGGTGAGCGTACTTTGCAATTTTTCGATATTCATTTGAGTGAAAAGTATCGTTTTTTTCGATAAATTACATTCGAAGTTCTCTTTTTATTTAAAAAAAAATCACAAAGTCGAATTTTCAAAACTCCGAAAAATCGAAAGACGAACTAAATCGCGTGAAATTCTACATGGGTTTCACATCACCTTCTTTCAGGTTTTGTTCGGATTCGAGGACAACAGCTGTCTGATTTTTGAATAAGCGTCATTTCATCGTACCGACATGTGAAAACACTTGTAATCTGAAGATTTGTTTTCTTAGTCTGTGAATTTCAAGGATTTTTCCTGCGATCGTTTACTCAAAATCTGCGTTTTGTTTGGAAATGCCATACGTCGGAAAAATTCCATAAAAAGTAACGTTCAATAAATACCCAAAAATTGAAAGAAAAATTCAGTTTTTATCAAACCGCGATTTTTCGTGTTTCATCAGTGCGCATTATCGAAAATCTCGAAATATTTTACCCTAAGGCTACGTTTCGTCGGGTTTTGTAAATTTCTCCCCTTCTTGGAATATCGAATAATTTCTTAACATGTCGAAATCGAACTTTATCAATGTTTCCTTAGGTGTAGTAGTGGGACTGATTTTAGGTAAGAAAATAATATTCCAATACGCGGTGTTCAGAAATGACGTCAGAAAATTTCGGTACTTACGATTGAGAAAAGTACAAGTGGAAATCGTCCTTTAAAAATTTGTTGAACATTGCCTACACTAAATTCACACGTATAAATAGTAGAATTTTAATACAAGGATTTTTTTTTCTTTCAGCGCTTCATACGATAAATGTTGAAGGTAAATCATAACAAATCGTATTTTTAAAAATTTTTTCCATTAAATTATCTCTTCATTTAAAATCCAAAATTTCAACGTTTACTCGTAAAATTTCTTTAAATTTTATTAAAATTTTTAATCTCGCAGGAGCACTAGATTTAGCACAATGTAAAATTGCTTACGCCAATTTTTTCGATTCTTTGGAAGAAATAATAACAGGAGGTGCTTCTGTGGTTATTTCAGCAAGAACTACATACAACACTTGTAAGTAATAATTTCATTAGTGAAAATTTTCATCTCAACTTGAACCCTAGTTACCTACTTATCTACGTATAAGCTCGTCATTTCAACATGATTCAATTTCTTTCAGGTGCTCAAAATGCTGATTCGTATACAGGTAAAAATAATTCATAAAATGAATCCGAACGAAGAAATAACACAATTTTTTAATCATTTTAAGCTCTAATTACTTGCGCTATAACCGCATACGAAACTTATGAGCTCCATCTTCGAAACAGATTCCCAGCATGTGGCCTAGCCGTTATTGGTACGTATTCTGATATATTTTATATTCAAAAAATTTCAACAATGAAATTTGTTTTATGGCCATTTTTCGACATATTTTGCGATATATTTAATAACCACCTAAGATAAGTAAACACATCTCTTGGTTATTCCGTCATTACTTTGATCTTCGATAGAACCGAAATTCGAGTCATGAAACGAATTACAACGATTTCATTCATTTTCCAGTAGAAATGAAGTGCCCTGTGTATAACGATATACTTTTATTTGCAGATTCTTTCAACACGTTTGTGGCAGCTCTTCAACCACGTAAGTGCAAAAAAAAATCCCCATTTCTTTTACACCGTCTTTCATGTACACATATACTTCTACGGTGATGGAACTCAACATGCGTATAATTCCGCAATACAATGAGACATTTTTACAAGTCTCATCGTTTATCATTTCTGACATGTCATATCACATCTTCACCATGCCTATCATGATGGCACGTCACCACGCATTTCATCATGATAGTACCTACCGTCATATATCATCATGACATGTCATAATCAGTCGCCATATGACCACATGTCACTCCTGACCAAGATACGTTACCATGATGAGGTGACGTGTTACGATGTCGCGTTTCGTGACGCTGCATTCCATGACGATTTTCCAGTTTGTGCCAGCTAAGACGTGAAAATGGTCAAATATCAATAACGCATTTAATCAGAGATGTTTTCCTTTTTCATTGAATTTTATCGCAATTTTTAAACTCCATTTTTATTTCAGTCACCGATAACGCTGGATTACCCGCAGGTAAATATCCCACAACGAAACCATCAACAATTCACTTTTAGACATTAAGTCGATTAAATATTCCAATTTTTCACTGTTTTCAGCTCAAAGAGGAATTCCGATACCACGTAATTTTTACAGTTTTTAATAAACCCTAAATATTTATTTAATTATCGATGCACTCAATCTTTGATAAAATATTTGTATAATTTAGGATACAGGGCATTAGTAGATGACGCTTTGAGCAGGCGAGGCACAGCTCCTGAGCGAAGAAGAGGAGGTTAATTTCTTCACTACAAGGTAAACGCGCCGATATACTCGTACGTGAATCAAGTTCGAACGTTAAACGCTATTATAATTAAGTCTAAAATAATTAATACATAATGTTTAAGTCAATAGAGAAACTTCGATCGATAATTAACGACGTAATTTGATCGACCCATATTTCATGTTATTTTATAAGTGTCCTTTAACGCTACGAGTATACCCGAAATCATACAAATCCAGATATTTCATCATCACCATCGTGAATCTTTGAAAAATCTTTATTCCACCAATCTCTGGAGAAATTAGGGTTCACCTTGGTTTTCAAGATTTGCATTAACAAGGTTTCGCGTGCTTTTTCCGGCAAAAAATTGTATTCTATTTTCAATAAATTAATATCGCATCGCAATCTAAATGTTGAATTCTTATCGACCACGATGTGTTTGCAGTAACCGAAATGATCACATGTCACTCTTGACCGTCACATGTCTCACTCATGAGCATGACACGTCGCCATCTACTCGTAATCAACTCGAATCGCAGTTTTTTCTTTTCTCACACACTCGCGCATACCAAAACTTCCAAATACGAAAAATCTAGAAAAATATGCGAAAAAATACAAAGAAAATAACAGCTTAAATTTTTCTATCGTATGAACATACGAACACCAAACGAATCTTATGGCGCTGCTTCGCAATATCAAATACATACGTATAATCATTAAAAATTTTCCATTCTTCGAAAACGACATAAAATATTTCTATAAAGCTGTGTCTTTCAAGTTCGTTCGAACGAAAAATTTTGCAGCTCTTAAATACACACATACCACATACATACGTGTTTTTTCTTTAAAAACCCACATGCGGTAAACCGTGATTTTTATTTATTGAACCAATTTGCCAACGGAATACCATCTGTTGGAAAAATTTTACGTGAAAAGTTTTTCAATATATACCGATAAAATACGACAGCAAATTCACTGTTCGTTTTGTATTTAATCGAAATTTTTTTTTGAATACTCCACGTTAAACTTGAAAATTTTCCAACCAACACTAAAAAGCATGTCGAAATCAAGGCTCGCCAATATTTCCATAGGTCTGTTCGTGGGCCTACTTTTAGGTAAGAGAAAAACATTTGAGTGCTACCTGAGGGGAAAAAATTAAGAGATTATTGCGTCGATACTATACATTTTTTAATTAAGTGATCAAATTTCAATGCAATTTTTCATTTTTTCAGCACTTCACACCACAAATGTTGAAGGTACGTGAAAATATTTTTTTTTTCGATTCATTTGCTTATTACTGCATTACCGAATGAAATGTTCAAAAATAATTTTTTGAGCAACGGTTACTTCGGAGAATATTCAACTGATATTTTCTAATCTCAGCTCGAGTTAGTGTATCAAGTATTAATTTCTTTTCTAATCACGCAGGAGTAAATTTAGAACAAATGAGAACTATATATGGCAACTTTTTCAATGATTTGGAAGGAATCATACCAGGAAATCCTCGAACCATAAGTAACGCTAGAACTACATACAACGACTGTAAGTGCTAATTTCGAATCTCAATAAAAATTACATCTTCCTACTAAATTATTAGGCAATTATGAAACGAATTGAAATTATGATTTTTTCGTAGGTGCCACAAGAGCTGTCAATTATCCAGGTATAATTCACTTCTTCAAGTAAATCCAATACAAAATAGTATTAATTTTATTATTTTTTTCAGCCATCATTACTTGTGCAATAACCGCTTTCGGAACCTATGACACTTCGCTTCGGACAGTATTAATGACAAAGGCCCAACAGATCGTCAGTGTGTATCAATTCGATTTTTCTATATTTTTATATTTGATTATTTATTTTTCAAAACATTCGTAAAATTGTAAAACGTTACCGATGATTTCGTTTAATATTTTCTTTTTCAACAGACGCTTTCACTTCGTTTTATAACGCTCTTCGTAAGTACAGTATAGCAAAAGCTCGATTTAAAATTGACAAAATTTTATTTCAATTTTTCTTTTTATATTAAAACCATCGCACATTTTCTTCTCTTGTTTTCAGAAGCCGTCCAACTACCAGAAAGTGAGTAATTTCGTATTAATATGTTGAACACGGTTCGACAATATTTTTCAAACTTATGAAAACTGACTGTTTTTCGTGTCCTTAGCCCAACGAGGTGTTCAAATTCCAGGTATAATCTCGATTTTGATAAACATACTAATTACTTCATTTTTGATGATTATCTGTTATAATATTTGCAAATAATTCCAATAGCTCTACACCAATTAGTGCATGACGCTTCGGAATGGATCGAAACGGCACCCGACCGTGCAGCTGGAGCCTAAACGTCTCGAGTAGAAAAGATGAAAACTCCACGTTGGAATTAAACTTTGATATTTTCACGAGAAATTTTTGAAATAATAATTATAAGTTAATGATAGTTTTTAAGAATAGAAACCAAAAGCTACAATTTATACGAAATCGAAAATATTTTACGTTGTTTCAATAGTTTTTTTACTCGTATCAAAATTTTATAGATTTTCGAGCAACAATGAATTTTTTTTTAATAATTAATGTAGCCATGTCCACTTTAGAAAAACTCTTCATCTGTATCGTTTGAAAGCTTACGATCTCCGATTTTGTGAAGATACGTATTGATGTACCACAGAATCATTCGAGGGTTGTATAATTGTAGCTTCAACTTAGTATTAGTACTAGTGTAATAACGAGTAGATTATAAGATGAAAAAATCGATTATTCTTCCAATTATAAATTAGTATTGATTTTCAAATAAAGTATTATCGCATTCAAACGTACCGTACATATTCAATTCTCATACGCTTGCGGGTAAGCTCCAAAATGGACGTAATAATATGTCGTACATCTAGACTTTTTCAAAATCAAATTTTAAACGACGTAATTATGGTAAAAATTTAAGAAAAGTAATGTTGATAAAAAAAATTGAAACAAAATCCCTGATATTCTTTCGTTGAAACCAGGCAGGAAAAGCCATGTGATGTTTGGGAACTAAAAAAGGGCCTTAATGATTCGGAATTTATTCATTATAATTTTTTTGGAGTCGACTAATCGATGTAAAAAAAAGTTGCAAAATGATCTTGAAATTATTTCAAATAGAAAACGTTGCACGATCCATAACCCAAAAATCGGTAGATTTTGAGAAAAAAATTATTTAAATGATGAGCTTAAACGCTCGTTTTTGCGATTTTTCATCACGACCCTGGGGAGGCAAAATCGAAAAAATGAGTTTTGAAAATTGCGCTAATTGAGATATTTACTAGAAAAAATATGGAGTCGAAAACGCTCGTTTGGAGGTCAAAAAATTGAAAGGGGTTGTTGATTATTTCATAGAAGGTCCAGGAAAGGAATTCATTCCGTCAACCTAGGCTTTGAAAAAATTTTTATCTGATTTAAAAAAAATTATTTTTCAAGCCCGGGAAGAGGGAAGCTGAAATTTTGGTCATGAATTGTTAAGTTTTTTTTTATTGTTTCGAAAAAAATTGATTTTAAACCTCAAACTATTAAATTGACTATAGGTAATCTCGCAGCGAGAACGACCGGCAAGATTTCGTTAAATAAAATTACCTTTCTTCGCAGCGCTTTTGCGTCCGGCAAAGATAAATAAGATCGTATATTGATATACTCAAATCATGAAAAAGGACTTTTTATTTAATGGAGAAAAAATTAATAAATGAAGCTTTAATCGGCAACAACAGATGACAACTGATATTTTTTTTTTAATAATAAACATCAAAAAATTAAAAACTCAAAATGTAAATAACGCGAATTTCGCGGCCATGAATATCTATATAAATAAAATAAAATAAAAACAAAACGAATAGGAAGTAGGCATAATTTGAGAAATCATAAACTAGAAAAGTAGAAATTTTAGAAGACTGTAAGGGCTTCGCTAGACGTACAACGCGAATCCAAGCGACGCGATTTTTGAAAAAATCGCTGGCTATGTTTGTATTGAGACAGCTGTACGAACTTTTTTTTTTCGCTGCGATTTGTGTGTTGAATAGAAAAATCGCGTCGCTTCGTTTCGCGTCGTTCGTCTAGCCAAGCCCTAACACAGTACCCATCTACTACCCAAATATCATCAAAATCTGGACCCTGAGGCAGATCACCTATGCTTACCCGACAATAGGCGTTTGAAAATTGAAAATTATTTGCATACAAATTTTTAAAAAGTTCTACGACATATGGACGGTTTCTGGAGCAGTTTGAAATCTCGGGAAAAAACGAAAACAGCGCTGAAAATTCCAGGACGGATCGAAAAGAGGAATTCCAATTTCGTACATATTTCTTCATGTTTTGGAAATCATAAAGAATCTAATTTTGGAGGGTTAAACCTTTCTATAAAAATTGAAGCTTCAGCAGTAACGATCGTCTTTTTGGTTTTCCTACGAAAAATAAATCATAATAGCAAGGTCTTTTTAGAGAAAGGGTGGGCTAAATTGAACCAAAAAAATATTAACCATCTTTTTTCAAGTGATAAGGGAGTCTAAAATACAATAAGCTTTGCTCAAAGATGAACAACTTATAATAATTTTTTGTCATTTCTGATAGCAAGTGAACTACGAGAAAAAAACGAATTGATACGTTAAATTTTTACAGTCATCGTCATGCGTACAACTGTTGAAAAAAAATCGAAAAATATGTATTCAAAATCAATAATTTCAAGGATTTTTCAACCATTAACCGTATGGTAAGATATGATTCTACTCAATAAATCAACATGCCTCTTGTCATCTACCAGATGTGGGAAAGTTTCCGATGTTAAAATTTTTCAATATATAATTCACGGGAAGGAATAAAAATTTACTCTTTTCATGTTCGAGTTGAAGTCATATATTCGTTGAAAATCTCAAATCTCAAATTCGAATCATGGCGAAATCGATTTTTACGCATATTTCAGCCGGCCTAATCATAGCATCGGTTTTAAGTAAGAAGATAAGATTTTATACTCAAAAAAATCTCCTATTACGTGGTAAAATTTTAATACAATTTATTTTTTCAGTACTCCATCCAGCAGATGTGGAAGGTAACTCGCAGTGAACTTACAATCTTAAGTTTTTCTTCGCTATTTTCTTCGTCAAACGAGGAGCCAAAAAATTAAATATCTTCAAAATCCACAGGACTTGATTTAAACCAAGTGAAACCTATATACGCTAATTTTTTCACTGGACTAGAAGGAATAGTGCAGACAATACCTCAAGCGATGACTGAAGCTAGAACAGCGTACAACTCCTGTGAGTGCTTTTCTCAAATTTCTCATCAATTTATATTTCGGTTTTAAAACGAATTGAATAATTTTCAGGTGCTGAAGCGGCTACCACGTATCAAGGTAAAATAAATTGAAACTTGAAACATGAACAAATCGACTAATTATTTTTTTTAAAGCCCTCGTCGAATGTGCCGAAACCGCTTTTGACAGCTACGACCATCCCCTTCGAGTTTTATTGTTGACAAAATTTCAAGAAATCATCGGTACGTAGCTCGACTGCTATTTTTTACGGCATTTATAATACGTTCACAAACGACATCATGCTCTTTTTTTTTCAATAGCTGTTTACAATGCATTTGAAACCGCCCTTGCTGAATGTAAGTATGGTGCTGAATTAATTTAAAATTAATGAAATTCAATACGTACAAAGATTTTCTCGTGATTGGTGTTTTCCCTGCAAAGTAATTCATTCTAATTTTCTTTTTCTCGTTTACAGTCAACCCAGAATTACCGGAAGGTAAATAAATATATAAACGGAATTTTACAGCGGTAATTTACTTTTTAATTCAGGATTAATATAATTATACTTTATTTTTCTGCAGAGCAACGAGGTGTTCTACTTTCAAGTAAAATTTCAACATCTTCTATAAAAACTATTCCGCCTTCAATTGGTAATGAAATCTTTGCGTTTTAGGGGCTCTTATTTTAGTAGAAGAAGCAGAAAATGCTGCAGAAGATGCAGAAGATGCTGAAGAAGATGATGCAGCATGGTCTAGAGCCGCACCTGCAGCTTAACAGCCTTAAATCTTAGGCTAAATACCTAGTCTCAACTTTTATCGCAATTCGCTAAATTTAATTTATATTTAAAAGATAAGAGCTTGTATTCATACAAATCCCAAAAATATCTCACTTTTACTTCAATCTGTATTAAGAGATTTCTTACAGTATTACAAGTGTCTACAGAGAGGTTCCCAAATATCATGTCAATCGAAATCCACAAGTTTACTTCAATAAGTCAGCATACAATACGCAATGGATTAAAAACAATCAACAAAAATTATTTTCTAGACATTTTCATCTTTTATCAAAGCCTAAATCGCGATAATGTTATTGGAAAAAATGTCTCATTCATCTGCATCAGTGCTACTCTCAAAATTCCATCAATTCCACGGAGATGTGAGGTAAGACCACGAGATCACTTGAGATTTGTTTGATTGCGCAACTCTACCTTGGTGGTGGTATAATGAATAATTCAATAGTAAAATTCATCATTTCTTCAACTATGTATATTAATGTAGATTTTTAAATATATTATTGCATTCAAATTTACTCATTTAATTCTTGAAATTATTCACAATCAGTTCAGCCTGAAGGTGGCTCAAGGTTGCAAAGTGGAAGTAAAAGGTGAAAGTTAATACATACTTGAAATTGAATTCCTATTGCAATATGTTGCATTGCACCGCAAGACGAGGTCATACTTACAAATCCCTTTTATTGTAGATTTTATTCCCTCGAAATTTTTCGATTGTATCTTTGCAAAAACCGGTTTAATCGATGAAACAGTTCGGTTCAAAATTGGAGCCCGTCAAATTCTCTATATAGGGGGCTGATGAAAAATGAACGTCGTTCAATTTTTAAACGTGTCATGAAAATGATTGGAAAAGGATTTTTGTCATATATGCGGATTATCTATTTGAATAATATATTTTTTTCAATTTTTTCGCTTACTTCAAGCCCCTCAACGTGTTTTGAAATTTTTAATCAAGACCCCAAGCTGATAGAAATAAAATATTTTTGTATGGATCAATGTAACAAGCCAAAACTTGGACATCTACCAACTTCAAAAGAGCCATTTTTCAGCCTAAATCAGCAAAAGATTTTTTTTCGTTGAAAAATTTTTATATTAAATGTGTTACAAATATTAATAAGAGAAAACTTCATACGCGATGGAGTCAAGAAATCGATAGTTCTCGTGTAAAAAAATATTGAAAAATCGCAACCGCACGCCCGTCAAGTTGATGCTGGCCACGACGCGTAACCGGAAGATATACACTTCCGCGTAACAAAAAATCCCACGTACGTAGTACGTACGTATACGTACTACGGAAAACGGTTGTAACGCGTGAGCGTTCATCTCCCGCTAATACACAGTGGCCGGTTCAACTTGACGGGCGTATGTTTTCGATTTTTCGATCAGTGTTACACAAGAACTATCATTTTTTTTTGGTAAATTGCATACGAAGTTTTTTCATCTTAATTAATTCTTCAACGCGTTAAAAAATTTTTCAACGAAAAAAAAAAGTATGCGTCGATTTAGCCTCAAAAGTGGCGCCTAAATTTTGGCATTTTGATTTAAGTAATTTTCAGATGTTTCGAGAGGAGGGCGATCGATGAGTAAAAATCGAAAAAATTGAAATCATCCTATTCCAAATTTTTGGAATTAACGAATACTCGTGAAATGCTAATTATTAAAACCGAGTTATTGGATCAAAAATGAATATTTTTTGATACTCTACAACTTTTGTTTGAAACATTTTTTTCTATCTCCTATTTGCTGCAGTCATCGGTTGTCTATGATTATTCTCTTTAGTCACGACTCACGATTTCGACGAGAACATCGGCTGCTAGCTGCGAAATATCGAACCGGTTGTAAAAATGAGTTCTACAAAAAGTAATCATTTTTGACGTTCTATGTACAACTTTCGTATGAAAAAATTTTCATATCTCTTTTTTTCGATGAGTTATCGATAACCGGTTGAGAACCACTGGACTGGTTGCAAATTTTTTTTTCGTCGTCACCACACTGTGGCGTACTGTTTGATTCCAACGTTTACCCTGTCAACTTGAATTTCTTGAGAAAAAACGTTTTGTGGTTTGTGGGACAGCTAGTATGTAAGCGAAAAATATTTGACCCCCTCGTAGAATGCGCCTCACAGGAGAAGTACATGAAGTACTTGATGAAAAACCGAATCTATGAAATTCTCCGCAAAATCTATTCTAAACAAATTAAATCACTCATCGTATTTTTAAGCTACAAATTGTAACAAAACAGTGGTTTTTAGGGGTCGTCTACTCGTAATCAACTCAAATCGCAGTTTTTCCTCTTCTCGCACACTCACGCAAATCAAAACTTGCAACTACGAAAAATCTGGAAAAAATATCTGAAAAAATACAAAGAAAATAACAGCGTGGATTTTTCTATCGTATGAACATACGAATGCCAAATGGTTCTTATGACGCTACTATGCAATATCAGGTGTTATCTGTAAAAATTTTCCATTCTTCGAGAAGGACATAAAATATTTCTATAAAGCTGTGTCTTTCAAGTTCGTTCGAACGAAAAATTTTGTAGCTACATATTAAATACACACATAACACATGCATACGCGTTTTTTCTTTAAAGAACCACATGCGTTAAGCCGTGATTTTTATTTATTGAACCAATTTACCAACGGGATTCCACCTGTTGGAAAAATTTTACGAGCGAAGTTTTTCAATATATACCGATAAAATACGACAACAAATTCACTATTCGGCTAGTGTTTTATCGAGATTTTTTTCTTGAATACTTCACGTCGAACTTGAAAAATTTGTAACTAACAATCAGAAACATGACAAAAGCTGTGTTCATCAATATTTCCTTAGGCCTGATTGTGGGCCTAGTGTTAGGTAAGAAAACGACATTTTACGCATAAGTACGCCTACAACCTGATCGAAAAAAATTTCGATATTTTTTACGCGAAAATTATCGATTTTTTCGGTAAATTGCTCAAGTTGCCTACTAGATTTTTCTTTCTTAATTACTTCTTTAACACGTTAAAAAAAAGTATACGTCGACGTAGCCACAAAAATGGCACCTAAAAGTAGTTTATAGCAGATTTTGTACATGCCCAAGGGCCAAGAATTTTGATTTTTAGCGCCTTGATTTGATTTTCGAAATTTTTGGAAAGTGAGAGATCGATGAGTAAAAATCGAAAAAATTTAGCTTGATTTTTGAATAGGGGTCACTTCGTCGTATTATCTTTTGGAAACACTTGTAATCTAAAAATTTGTTTTCTTAGTCTGTGAATTTCAACAATTTTTCATGCGATTATTTACTGAAGACCTGCGTTTCTTTTGAAAGTGCCATACGTCGGAAAAATTCCACAAAGAGTAATTTTCAATAAATATCCGAGAAAAATGCAATCATTATCGAACTGTGATTTTTCGCGTTTCGTGTCAGTGCGCATTTTCGAAAATCTCGAAAAATTTTACCTAAGGCTACGTTTCGTCGGGTTTCGTAATTTTATCCTTTTTTAGGTAGATTGCCCTTTAAAAAATATCGAATAATTTTACAACATGTCGAATTCGAATTTCGCTTATGTTTCATTAGGTGCAATAGTGGGATTAACTTTAGGCGAGAAAATGATATTCCAGTATGTGGTGTTTAGAAAAGTGATTCGAAAATTTAGGTATTTTTTCTGAAAAAAAAATTTGAGGCCCCTCTTCGATAATTTTTTAAACATCGCGTATATTTAATTTACGGTGCAGTGAAATTTTAACACGAATTTTTTTTTTCAGCACTTCACACGATGAATGTTGAAGGTAAAAATGAATCGTACTTTTAACACGAATTTTCAATTTTTATTTACCTACCAAATAGATGTTCAAAAAAACAATTCAACTTTCACCTCATCAATGTGGCTTTGTAACGTTTAATTGTCAAATTGCGTGATGTTTTATTAAAATTTTCAATCTCATAGGAGCACCCAACTTGCCACAGTGTAAAACGGTTTACGCCAATTTGTTCGATGCATTCGAAGGGATAATAACAGGAGGTGCTTCCGCGGTAACTTCAGTTAGAAGTACATACAACACTTGTAAGTACTAGTTTTATTAGTAAAATTTCCGACTTCAGTTAAATCCCTACATTACAATTCGATTACTTCATGTATCGCTTTATTGCAGGCGCTCAAGCAGCTAATTCGTATACAGGTAGAAATAATTTTATAATGTGAACTTGAACGAAAAAATATCATTTCAATTCTGTCTTTTAAGCTCTCGTCGCTTGCGCGGTGACCGCATATGCGGGCTATGGGCCTAGACTTGAAGATGTGAAAGCGGCAAAGGCTCAAGACATCATGAGTACGTATTGCGATCATTTTTTTCGAATATTTCAAAATTCCAATCACACGATAAATTTGAGCCACCGGTTTGAAGATGCTCTCAAAAAATTATTCTAAAATATATTTTTCTAATATTCGATTTACATGTTACTTCGATCAAATTAAACCTGAATTGTCAAAACAAACTAACAACATACATCTAATTTTTCATTAAAATTAAGCACATAATAACGATGAATTATATTTGTAGATGCTTACAACACCTTCAGACCAGCTATTCGACAGCGTAAGTACAACAAAGATTAAAGTAAAAATCACCAAAAAAATATCCAGAACACGATACTTGGGGAAATTTGTTTTCATTTTAATTAATTTTTTTTTTAAATTCTAGTCACCGATAACGCTGGAGTACTCCTAAGTAATTACATGTTGAGAAAAACTTTCAACAATTTTTAAACAAATAATAATCTTGGGAACTAATTTGATAAAAGCTAACAATTTTTTCACTATTTTCAGATGAAAGAGGAGTTCCAATACCAAGTAATTTTCACAACGTTTAACGAATACCTCAACTGGTTATTTCATTATCGATTAAACACGTATATCATGAAATTAATACTCACATAATTTCCATAGATTTCATGACGTTAATAAATGAAGTTTCGAGTTGGCAAGCCAGAGCTCCTTCGCGAGCAAGAGGAGCCTAATTTCCTCAAGTACGAGATAAACGCGACAAGATGTGCGAATTCATACCACTTGTTCTTGAAATTTATAAATTTAAAAAGAATTGATATATTTTAAGTCAATAGAGAAAAT
This sequence comes from Maconellicoccus hirsutus, assembly GCA_003261595.1. Taxonomy (NCBI): domain Eukaryota; kingdom Metazoa; phylum Arthropoda; class Insecta; order Hemiptera; family Pseudococcidae; genus Maconellicoccus; species Maconellicoccus hirsutus. The sequence continues at coordinate 19,495 of QBDW01001789.1, forward strand.
TCGATCGTGATTAAGGTCACCCGATCGATTCACATTTCCTTGTTATATCATAAGTGTATTTTAATTTTATGCTACGGATGTTCCCAAATCATACAGATACGGATGATATCTCATTACCAATTCGAATCTTTGTAGAAGCTCTACTCCACTAATCCACCATTCTCGAAGAGATGTCGCTCGTTTCTTAGATTCCTAACAATAAGATTTGTATGATTAAGGTTTTCTGTGCATTTTTCCTTGGAAAATTATAGTCTACTATTTTAATAAATCGATATTGCATTCCAATGTATGTATTTAATTCTTATAAAGACTCGTTCAACCACCTTTGCAAATGAAAAGGCAAAATCTTTAACGACCGAAGAATGAAATTGACCATTCGCATCCAGATGGAAAAGGCTATACGCAGATAAGCATAGGCGATCTGCCTCGGGGTTCAGATTTTGATGCTATTTGAGTATTAGATGGGCACCATCCAGAAACAATTATGACCAAAATTTCAGCCCTCTCCCTTCACTCATGCTTTCGAAAAATAATTTTTTTCGAAAATTGGATAGGAATTTTTTTCTTAAATTTAAGTTGACGGAATCAATTGAAATTTTGGTACATGGTAGATCTTTACAAGAGCTTTCCGTGAAAAAATCGGCAACACCTCACTCCAATTTTTTCCCCTCCAAACGGGCGTTTTCGATTTTATTCATTTTTTTTAGGTATCCATCTCAACTGGCACAATTTTCAAAACTCATTTTTTCGATGTATCTTCGAAACCTAGATGTCGTATAATTTTTTCAAAATTTTGCCTCCCCGGGGTTGTGATCAAAAATCGCCAAAACCACGCGCGCGCGTTGACCGAAACTTCCCATTACGCGGTAGCGCCTCGTACCATTGCGCGCGGCATAACTATAAACGAGGCGCTACCGCACAGTGAGAAGTACCGATTAACGCGCGCGCGCTTAAGCTCATCATTTAAATAATTTTTTTTATAAAATCTGTCGATTTTTGAGTTATGGATCATATAACATGTTTTGTTTGAAATAATTTCAAGATTGATTTGCGATTTTTTTGCCGACTAAAAAGTCGATTTTTGCAGAACGCGAAGCAAGGCAAAAAACAACATACAAAAAGATCACTCGTCGGGTTTTCAAGCTACAAACTGTAACAAAATAGTGGTTTTTGGGGGTGAACTTGACTCAAATTACAATCTTTCCTTTTCTTACTCACGCATACTTGCAACTACAAAAAATCTAGAAAAAATTCAAGGAAAATAATATAACTTGAATTTTTTCATCGCATGAACGTACGAACACCCCAAATGTTACATCTAAGCTACCTTGCGATGTCAGGTGAAATAGGTAAAAATTTTCCATTCATCAAAAATGACGTAAAATATCTTTGTAAATTTCAAGTTCGTTCGAACGAAAGATTTTACAGCTGTTTGATACACACATATCACAGTGAACTGTATAGTATATGAGTTAAAAAAAAAACCATTAATTGTTATAAATATGCTTCCTTCGCTAAAATTACACTTTAGTGACATCTTTACGAGTATATTCAGTTTTATCTACTCGACATACGCGTTTTTTCTAAAAATAACCACGTTAAGCAGTGATTTTCATTAATTAAACTAATATAACAGCAGGGATGCCATCTGTTGATCAAATTTTATCCTCGAAATTTTTCTCAATATATACCAATAAAATACGACAACAAATTCACTGTTCGGTATGTGCCTGATCGAGATTTTCTTTCTTGAGTAGTCCATGTTAAACTTGAAAATTTTGTACTTAATAGTCAAAAATATGACGAAATCAATGTTTACCGATATTTCTGCAGGGCTGGTTGTAGGCCTAATTTTAGGTGGGAGAGTGGAATTTGAGTAGAGCTTGGTTGAAAAAAATTAAAATGACATTATCATCTCTGTTATATAACTTTTCAATTATGTGGCGAAATTTTAATACGGTTTTTTACTTTTTTGCAGCACTTCACACAACACATGTTAAAGGTATGTAAGAACAATTTTTTTCACTATTGCATGGCATCTTTAAATGCAATTTTTTGAGCAGTTTTTACTTCGGGGAACGTACCTACGTACAGGACCTATCTTTCAATAATATTTTCTAATAGGTGCATGCGGTCAGCCCCCCCCACTTCTTCCGATTTGGTTCAAAGTAGGCTCAGTTGTTAGTGGCTCCCCCAACTTTGCGGGATCCCGGAGGGGGGGGGGGGCTAAAATCGCCTCGAATGAAAAAAACAACTATACGAGTCGATGCGGGATCTCAAACTCTAGGTCGTACCGGGATTGAAATTTTTAGTTAGAGTCTAATTTTTTGAGGAATAGCATTTGAGTAAAAGCGATTTTTTTCGAAAATTTTCCCTCTCTGGGGTACCATGGTTGACGTACGGGTTTAAAATTTTTTTTGATAAGGCCTAAACTTGATATGAACATCATATAAAAAAATCAGCAAAATCAGACAACTTTTAAATTTTTCGTCCCGCCTAAGGCGCGAGTGGGCATTTTAAGGCTAGCGCGAATTCTTCAGGTTTTCGACGCGCGATATCTCGGGAACGGGGATCGAGCGGGGGATAAAAATTCAACGTTTTTTGTAGAAAATTCACTCAGCTTTAATTTTTAATTGAACTATTTTTACGATTACATGCACGGCCGCCCGGGAAATTGCGAAAAACTCAAATTGTTGACCTTTGACCTTGAATAACTCAAGACGCAGAGGTCAAATCGATGGGGACTTTTTACATTTTGCTTATAATGGTCATCTAAAGGTATATACCAAAATTCAGCTTTTTGGCTGTTTTCGCATGCACGATGTCTATTTTGACCGGACTATTGGTTAAAAATCTTTACTGCAGGTCTAACGCGACGTCGCGCGTAAGTGTCAACGAGGCGCTACCGCATAGTGAGAAGTATCAACTAACGCGCGCGCGCGGTTTTTGCGATTTTTGACCACGACTCCGAGGAGGAAAAGTTTTGAAAAAAAATGTACGACATTTAGAGATCGAAAATGCATCTAAGAAATGAGGTTTAAATGAAGTTGAAAACGCCGGAGTGAGGGGTTGTTGATTTTTCATGGAAGGCTTTTGTAAGGGTCTATTATGTAGCAAAATTTCGATTAAATTCATCAACTGCAATTTAAAGAAAAATTATTTCAGGGGTGCTGAAATTTTGGTAATGAACGTTTCTCGATGGTACCCATCTGCCACCCAAATATCATCAAAATCAAGACACGTGCCGTTTTTGGTGGTTGCGGATAAACCAAACTTTGGAATTTTTTTCTCGGCTTCCATGAGATCGAATGATGCGCGGTTGGGCCAGACAAAAAATTTTTTCTGCACTATGGTGCACTAACGAAAACTCGTCGATTGGCACCAAATTTGACCCCTCTACGGCGTGTTCAGCCAGCCCCCCAAAAAGAATCGTTTATATTAAGGGAGGGGGGTGTGCACTAACGAAAAGAATTTCTGCACTACCCTGCAATAGCGATGCACTAACGATTGAGCCTACTTTGAACCAAATCGAAAAAGGTGGGAGGGGGGGCTGACGGCATGCACCTTTTCAAATCTCAACTCCGATAATTCACGAATGTTATAAGAGTTAAAATTTCTTTTCTAATCACGCAGGAGTAAATTTAGAACAAATGAGAACTATATATGAAAACTTTTTCAATCAATTGGAAGGAATCATACCAGGGAATCCTCAAGCAATACGCAACGCTAGAAATACGTACAACGACTGTAAGCGCTAATTCTGAATCTCGACGGAAATTACATCATACCATTAAATTATTCATTTGGTAATTTTAAAACGAATTAAAATTGTGATTTTTTTCGAAGGTGCCATAAGAGCTGTCAATTATCCAGGTATAATTCACTTTTTCAAATCGAATTCAAATAGCAACTAATCTTGTAATTTTTTCAAGACCTCGTTACTTGCGCCGTAACCGCTTTCAGTACATATAACACTTCACTTCGGACTGTATTAAAAACAAAAGCCCAAGAGATCGGCAGTGTGTATCAATTCGATTTTTCTATATTTTTATATTAGATTGTTTCATTTTTCAAGACATTTGTAACATTGTTTTACTCGTACGTTTAAAAGACAACAATTTTAATTTTTTTTTCAATCAGATGCTTACGCCTCGTTTCATAAAGCCCTTCGTAAGTATGACAAACGCTCAATTCAAATTTGATAAAATTCTACATTACAGTTTGTTTCTTTTTTTATTAAAAAATTGCAAATTTTGTTTCTTTGTTTTCAGAATCCGTCGAACTACCGGAAAGTGAGTAATTTTGCAAACTATTTCGAACAAGACATTAGAATATTTTTCCGGCGTTATTAACGTGATTGTTTTTCCTGTCTTTAGCGGAACAAGGTATTCTAATCCCAGGTATCGTCTTTGCGACTTAAATAACATACTGATTATTTTATATTCGATGATTTGCTATGATCATATTTTCGTATCATTTCAATAGCTCTTAATCGATTAGCATTAGACGCTACAGAATGGATCAAAACAACACCCTACCGTGCAGATGAAGCCTAAATGTCTCGAGTACGAATTCCACAATGGAAAATGAGTTGAATTTTAATATTTCCGTAAGAAGAAATGTTTAAAAAATAGCGTATGTTAATGATAATTTTTAAGTGTAAGAAACAAGTGCTACTACTCGTACACATATCGAAAATATTTTATTGTTGTTTCAATAGCTGTAAAAAAATTCTTTACATGTCTGGTAAACCTATTTTGAAATTTTTCATTTCCAATATCAATGCAACCCTATTCACCTCAGAAATACTCTTCATCAGAATCGTTTGAAATTTCATAATCTCTGATTTTGTAAAGATTCGATGCATCATAAAATCAATCGAGTGTGGTATGATTGTACGAGTAGCTTCAACTTGGTATGTATTAGTATTAGCATAACAAATAGATTATGAGATGAAAAAAACCAGTTATTGCTTCAGCTACATTTTAGTGTTAACTAGATTACCAGGTGACGTGCGCTACGCGCACACGAAAATTTTGCGTTTATGAAGAACCTATAGACTTCAGAAAGGACAATCGGTACACTCCGTACTTCGATATATTTAGATAGATCCTTACCATAAAAACATCGTTACAGGAATTTTGGGGACCGCAATTTTCTTTTGCCCCGGTACAGGAGTTTTTGCCATCAGATTCTTTCTAATCAACCACCTCGTCTATAGCAGCGCGTAGCCAAACTTTGAAATACCCCCTTCTCATTGGTCGAAATCAAATAAAACATTAAACGATATTTCCCAGCTTACGAAGTGACTTTTTGAACTTTTATATTAGTAGATTCACGCTAATTTTGATTATTAATTAACATAAATCGAGGGAATTTAAAAAAAATCAACCACCTCGCCTATAGCAGCGCGTAGTCAAAATTTTGAAATACTCGCTTCTCATTGGTCGAAATCAATAAAACATTAAACGATATTTCCCAGCTCACGAAGTGACTTACAGTTCCTCACGTGTAACTTTCGGTTGAACTTTTTCGACTTTCTTTTAAAACATGCACAACTACACGTCAACAGCTTTCAAATGAGCCATTACAGTTCAATTTTGGTTCAGCAACAGTTCAACCGGCTTGTGATTGGTCGAAGCCCTCGAATACCGGCTTCTGATTGATCGACACTTCAAAAGCTTTTTTCTCAACTTTTGGTTGAACTTTTTCGACTTAATTTTGAAATAAATCATAAGTGCATTCAGAACGTACATATTTAATTTTCGATACGATACATTTATGAATAAGCTTCAAAATGGACATAATCTTGCATCAATGTAAAAAAAACGCCAGTTTTCAAATCGAAATTTATCATTTTCCCCGCACCAATTTTTCACTTTCCTCAAATTCAACACAGAAGTTTATATTTTAGGAGAATTTTAGATGGACCTACGCTTCATTTTTTGAATAATTTTTTATACGATCGAAGAATCACGAAACTTTATAAAGTAGTTAAGAGGAGAAGCTTGATAGTAATCGAATTTCCACAAAAAGGGTATCGAAAAAAATCAAAGGACATTTTTCAATTTTCAACCAATATTTGAAATTTTAAAAACAATTTTGGTATAATCTAAATAAGTTCCCCGAATTGACAAAAAATCAGTTACTCACAAGGATTACATCCTTTCAATGAAACGTTTATCAAATACGTACAATATGCCCAAGATGGACGAGATTATGGTACCTACTCGTTGAAAATTATCAGCTCTGCTGCCTTCGTGAATAATCTTAGCAGCGACAAAAAAAAATTCAGAAACAAAAAATGAGACAAGCCCTTATTCTATACAATTTTGTAAAAAATTTGAATACTAAAGAAATCGAAAAAAATCGAAAGAACAGAAGGACGGAAAATTTTTTAATGTCGCGATATGAAGTAAACGATATAAAATTTTCAAATTCAATGTCAAGTTCAATCGAACGAAATACGAGTGTTCGCCTCTTAAGCAAACATCACGGTCAAACCACACTCACTACATTGTACAAGTGTTGGAAATACGTAAATTCAAGAATTTTGTCGGCTTACTTTATTGGAATTGCGGATTTTAACGATTTTTTCCTTCGATTATTTACTTAAAAACCGCGTTTCTTACGAAAAACCATATGCCAAGGTTAGACTTGAATTTATTAAACTAATTTTCTAGCAAAATGCCATATGCCGACGAAATTTCATACGTGAAATTTTTCAATATATACTCAAACCGAATGGACAAAAAATTCACAGTTCACCTTAACGTTGTTCGTGATTTTAAAGTTTATAACGAATTACCGAAACCTTTTCTCGTTAGTAAATTTCAAATTGAATTTTTGAAATATGTCGAAATCCTTCATCAATATTTCAGTAGTTTTGGTCGTAGGCCTGATCTTAGGTAAGGGTACAATTTCATTTTGTACACTGTACAGCATGCCCTAAATTATTCCTAAAAAAATTCAACACCCTTCAAGAATTTTCCCAAAATTATGAGAAATTTTTACGAACGTCTCCAATGCTTACAAATTTTTTATTTCATTTTATCTATAATTTTTCCATTTTTTTTTCCAGCATTCCACGCAACAGACGTCCAAGGTAGCTGATTTTTGATCAAACCGAAATTCCGATACTCTACGACACATGACTTTTTTTTAAACTAGGTATCTCATCCTTTCAAGTTTTAATCATTTTCAAATACTTTTCTTACTTCGCAGGAGTCGATTTAAACAGTTTAAGACCCGTATACGCCGGTTTTTTCAACGGATTGCTAGGAGTCCTACCAGCGGCTCCTCAAGCAGTAACCGATGCTCGAACGGCGTACGACAGCTGTGAGTGCTCACTCTGAATTTCATCGCAAACTCAACTACGTTGTACAATATGAAAACCAATTAAAACTGTTTTTTCGCAGGTGCTGCAGCAGCTACGAGTTATGAAGGTAAGCTCATGTTTCTAGATTAAATTAATCAAAGTTATTAACTATTTTGTTCTTGTTTAAGACCTCATCAATTGTGCTATAACCGCTTACAACAGCTATAATACCCCTCTTCGAAATGTTTTGGCGACCCGTGCCCAACAAATTGTCAGTACGTAGCTGGATTTTCATTTTTTGATAGTTACGTGCTCGGAGTTTTTCATATCTACTTGCATTTATTTTTTCAACAGATGTTTATGCCACATTTCTGATATCCCTTCAACCGCGTAAGTATGAAGAAATTCTACATCACAAGTGAATTTTTTTCCTCAAAAATATGATCCGTAAATTGTAATTTTTATTCTTCATTTCTAGTTACCGCTGACGCACTAGAGAGTAAATAATATTTATCGTTATTTAAAATAATTTAATAAATTTTTCAACCATATTTCTTGTCTCAAGATTGATAATACTTTACTTTTTTCATCTCCTTAGCTGAACAAGGTATTCAAATCCCAGGTATAGTCGTCTTTGAAATTTCTGTACTATTGCAGTTTTCAACAATTTTCGTCAATAAAAATTTCTTATATTTCCATAGATTTCCTTACTTTGGTGGACGAAGCTCAGCAACGCCTGCAAGCGGCAGCCCAGCAACGCATCCAAGCGGCAGCCGCTCGTCGAAGTGGAGCTTAAATGCTACAAATGATGGGTAGCAAGTCCGACGCAGATGTAAATTTGATTTTTATCGACGAATCCCATTCCCATACGCAGATTCGAGTAAACAATTAAATTAATGTTAGCTTTTAAGTCTAATTATAAGAATCAAAGGCTACCACTCGTACAGATACCAAAACGACAATTATAGCGAAGCAACTGCAATACCGGCCAGGAAAACCCTTCTATAGGCCAAATCACACCAAACGCGAGCTCGATTTATAATTTGATATGCATTTGGTATTTTTCAAACGATATAATCTTAATTTTTTTTAACGTTTTCGTGAATTTATCAAAGCAATAATTTCTATAAGGTGTAGTCCCTCCTATTGTCAAAAGATTCATTTTTGACCATTGGAAATACACTGTACCAAAAAGCCATAAAATCAGTTAAAATTTGTATGATTTGGTAGCTTTGGGTTAGTATTAGTACAATAATTAAGTAATCAGATAAAAAAACCGGTTATTGTTTCAACTTTATGTTAATCTTCATTTTAAATATATCAATAATTGCATTCAAAAGCACGATTTTAATTTTTTAAATGATACCTCGAACGAAAAAAATTACAAGTGGCGTTGTACAAAAAGTTTTACTCTTATTACCAGTCATCTTGAAAACTTCTAAATGCATTTTATGGTTTGTGAAGTTGGAAATGGTATGATACTTATTAAGTGGGTAAAGTGAGCGAACACCAACGAATGGAAATTGCAATGCGAGCTGTAAGCGAGCGCTGTTGTTGGAACTAGCAAGAATCTGTGGCAGGATTAATGTGAAGTACCTCCTCGTAAGTTCAGTAATAAACCGCTAGAAGTCAGAAATTAAAATTTTGTATTTTAATTCAAAAATTGCCAATGAATTTTGAAAATCTTTCCGATCATACAAATGACGTTTCATCGGTACCTCCTCGTTAGTTTCATCAATCACCAGCAGTCAGTGATGGAAGAACGAACAAGGAAGAGAACAACGAGAACGTTTTTTTCAACGTTCTTCGATTTTTGAATTTTCTTCTATTTCTCGATTGAAAGTAGTAAATCTAAACTTTAAAATCATACATGTCGGTCAGTTTTTCAGGTAGAAATAAACAACAAAGAACGATGTGAGAACGAACGAAAGCTTACGCATGTTATGACATTTCATTTCTCGAGTTGGATGTACTGTCACATTTGTTAACAACCTCCATCACCACTACACCATTCCAGTTATCCAGTTATTTCATGATCACGTTTTGAACTTAAAAAATTTGAACTATGAAGTCAACTGTTTCTGAATTTTCAGTAGGTTGTAGAGCACGAAAAACTTCAATCTTTTTAACAACCATTTTTTATTTTTTCACATAAGGCCTTTGTACAGGTCCAATAAGGATGACAAAAAATTCATAAATATGAAATAAAACACTTCTCTACATAACACAAATTTCAAAAAAATTTGAACATCAATAAATACGATGAAAATCGAAGGTGCGAGTCTGAAAATTTTCAATAATTCGATGTGACGTAAACGACATACAACATGCCGAGTCAATTTCAAGATCATTCCAACGAAATATTCTACGATACCCACAAAATTATACAAGTGTTAAAAACCCACAAAATTCGAGAATTTTATCGCATTATTCTAGCAAAATTACGGACTTGATGATTTTTTCCTTCAATTATTTACTGAAGAACCTCGTTTTTTGGGAAAAACCATACGCCAAGGGGATACATTAATTTACTAAAATAATTTTCTAGGAAATGCCACATGTCGATAAAATTCTAAATGCGAAATTTTACCATACATATTGCGTCACACATTCTGACAGTTTTATCAATTTATACAAAATTGTCAGCTATTTATTAAAAGTAATCAATTTTTGGGTAATTTTTTCAAAAACATTTCGTGTTTTCTTTTTTCTTCCATTCTTGCATTACTTTTTGACAAAATTCAGTTCCTTCTCACTATTTTCATAACATAATTATTTCTCCGGCCGGTATCAACTTGACGGGCGTATGTTCGATTTTTCGATATTTTTATACACGAAACTATCGATTTTCTCGGTATTTTGCATAAAAGGTTTTTTCTTCTTAATAATTTTTCAACGAAAAAAAAAAAAACTATCCGTTGATTAGCCCCAAAAATGGCGCCTAAAAGTAGATTTCAGGGGATTTTGTAAAAATTTTGATTTTTGGCTTGTAGATGGAAATTTATTGACATATACAAAAATTGATTATTCCTCGTTAATTTTTTTCAAGGAGGACAATTTCATCATTAAATTGATCACAAATTGACTTGAATTTTTCTCATCTTACATACAGTAAAATACATATGTTCGGTTAAAATTTGTCAATTCGTAATATTTCACCCTCTGGGCACCGGAATCTGAAATTCCCAAAACGAAATACAAGATGTAAAATCACGTGAAAAATCAACTTTTTCAGCCCCAACAAAATCGCAAAATAATTTTGAAATTATTTCAAACAAAAAACGCAGTATCAACCCAAAAATCGATACGATTCGAGAAAAAAAGAAGATTTCAATAATGAGTTTAAGCGCTCGCGCGTTCATCGGTCCTCCTGCGCATTATGACGTGAAAAAAAAGTGGAAAAATTCAAAAAGCGTTTATTGGGCCGGAAAATCCGATTTTTTATGAGGTATAGAATATTGCTCCGCGAATGGGAAAGAATTGTATTTTTTTGGAGATAATTCCACTAAATATGAAGACATTAAAAAACATTCAAGCCAAAGGTGTGGTGATATGAACACTTCGTTTTTTCACGAAAAATCCTTTCACTGGTCCAGATAACGATGAAACAAAATTCAAAACATAAAATGTGACCATTCCCTACATGACACAAATTTTGAAAAAATTTGAACACTTAAGACAACGACGAAAATCAGTGGAACAAAAGACGTGTACATTTTTCAGTTTCGCGATATGAAACAAACGATATAAAATTTTTAAAATCAATGACAAGTTCAATCGAACGAAATATTCTCCGCCTCTTAAACATACATCACGGCCAAACCATACTCACTAAATTGTACAAGTGTTAGAAACACATTAAGTCTAGAATTTTATCGGCTCGCATTATTGAAATAACGGATTTTAACGATTTTATCTCGTCGATTATTTACTTAAGAACCGCGTTTCTTATGAAAAACCATATGCCAAGGTTAGACTCGACTTTATTAAACTAATTTTCTAGCAAAGCGCCATATGTCGACGAAATTTCATGTGAGAAATTTTTCAATATATACTCAAACCGAATGGACCGAAATTCACAGTTCGGTTCACGTTTTATCACGATTTTAAAGTTTCAAAAACTTATAGAAATTCATTCCGTTTGGAAATTTTGAGTCATTGAAACATGTCGAAATCATTCGTAACTATCTCAATAGCTCTGGTTGTAGCCCTGATTTTAAGTAAGAAGAAAATACCGTCATGTATTTGCAACATTTGAAAAATTATTTAAAAACGAATTTCAACACATAATTATAATACAGAATTGAAATTCTTCTTTGATAATTTTTCAACCGTTTTCGTGGCTTATCAATTTTAACACAAATTTTTTTGTTTTTTATAGCATTCCACGCAAAGGATGTCAAAGGTAGCTCTCGAAGAATCATTTTTATTCCAATTGACACTGCGCTGTTCAACGACAGACGACACTTTTTTCTCGCTATTTCCTAATTTTCAATTTCAAGGCATTAATCATCGGATATCATACTAAGGTTGTTTTTTTATTTTGTAGGACTTGAATTACACGAGACAATCTTAAAAAACATACAAAGCGTATTTTTCGATGGATTACAAGGATTATTTCAGGCAGTACCTCCAGCGATAACTACTGCTCGAAATACATACGACGACTGTGGGTGATAATTTTTTAAATTAATTATAAACAAATAATTCATTTTTTGGTTAAAAAACTAATCGAGTAATTTTTCAGGTGTTGAAGAAGCTGCCGATTATCCAGGTAAAATAAACTGCAATAAATTAAAACACCAACAACTTGACCAATATTTTTCTTTAAGGACTCGTCCAATGCGCTGTAACGGCTTTCAACGTTTATGAACCTCTCCTTCGGAATTTGCCGCAGGCAAATGACGCACAAATCTTGCGTATGTGTTGAACTCTTATTTTTTAATATTTTATGCTTCTTACTTTTCTTAGACATTCGCATTAGTTTTAAACATATCCTGTTCTCATGTGATTCTTTTTTTTAAACAGAGGTTTACGATCAATTTGTACACGAACTTGGACTATGTAAGTACACCGGTGAATTAATTTAAAATAAACGAAGTTCAAAAAACGCGAGAGATTTTCTCTAGTTTGGCGTTTTTCGTGGAAAAATGCGAATTTCTAATTTTTCTTCTCTCATTTATAGATGCCAATCAGTTACCGGAAGGTAAATATATATTTTACGCAAAAATTTTCAGCAATAGCTTACTTTTCAATTCAGGATCGATGTAATTTTACTTTTATTTTCCTTCAGCGCAACGAGGTGTTCAGATCGCAAGTAAAATCTTTATATCTTTGAAAAACTATTTCGTTTATAACAATCGGTAATGAAATTTTCGCGCTCTTTAGGAGCTAGTATTTTCGCTGAAGAAGTTAGACAAAGGCATTTAGCACCGCTCGGAGCAGCAAGAGCAGCGTAACCGCCTTAAATCTTGTGCTGAATGGAACCCAGGTTCAACTTTTATCGTTATTCGCTAAATTTGATTTATAAATTCACAATAACTTTCAAGTATCAAGAGCCTACGTTCATACAAATCTCAAAAATATCTCATTTTTACATCAATCTAACAACGGAGTTAGTACAGTATAACGAGTTGCATAACCACGCCACAGGTTCCCCCAATACTTAAATCGACTGAACTGAAATCAATGAGTTTACTTCAAGAAGCTAGCTATGCAATCCGCGACATTGAAAAAAATCGCCAAAAATTCTGGAGGTTTTCTTCCGTTTGGACAAGTCTAAACTACGACGTTTTCATGAAAAATGTTCAATCATTCGAAAAATTAGCACACTCAAAATTCCTACAATCCCGCGGAGACATTGAGATACCACGAGATCACTTGAGATTTGTATGATCGTACAGCTCTACCTTTGTTTTAGTATAATAAATAGATTATCAAATGGCAAAATTCGCCATTCCTTCAACTCTATGTTAATGTTAATTTTAAAATATATCATTGCATCCCAACGTACGCCTTTGATTGCTGAAACTACATAAGGTCGATTTAGCCTAGAAATGGCTTTGTGATTGTAAAATGGGTGGAAAATCTGAAAGTTGATATATACTAAAACTTGAATCCGTTCGACAATATACTGCACTCCTGAGTAACACGATTTTTGCAAGTTTGCTTCAGACCCAATCTGATCTGATAGAGGATTTTCATCTTCATCAAGGGAATCCAAGTTTCTAGACGGCCACAAATTTCCACATCTTTTTTCGATATACATACATATTTTCAAGCCCCGAATGACACTTTTCGAAATTTCGCCAATTAAATAAGCAGCCGTAGTCAAAAATTGCAAAAACCGTCGAAAAACGTGGAAATGCACGATTACTAGGGCTTGAATTGATCATAAATTGACTAGATTTTTTTTCGTCTTATATAAAATAAAATATAAATATTTGGTGCAAATTTATTAATTCGATGAGTTTCACACTCTTTCGCGACAACGATGTTCATCAGATGTCATTTGATGTTACATGCCACTCGTAGCCATGACACGTCACCACAACGATAACTTGTCTCTGTATCATGTCACTTCACATGATACCATGACGTGATCACATGTCACTCTTGCCCATGACACGTCACCATGACAATGAATTATCATTTATGACGGTGGTGACATGATAAAATTACAACTCATAACACGTTTTGAGAAGAAAAAAAAAATAATCACCTGACTCGCCATCACGTATCATCACCACGTCTACATCATGACATATCACCGTAATATGCCATTCCTCAGGTCACCATGACATGATTATAGATCACTCACGACCATGACACTTGACCATTCCAATGACGTACATCAAAACGAGTCATTACATATCACATGTCAATCATAATCATGACACGTCACCATGATAATGACTAGTCATCCTGTAGCATATCACTCATGAGCATGATACGTCGCCATAACAACAGCTCGTCATCATATGCGTGACTCATGTCCATGATATGTCACCGTAACAATGACCTGTCATCTGTCACTTGTTATCATAACATGAAAATATTAAGATTATCGCTTATGAGCATAACACGTCGCCAAGACAACCGCGTGACGCTTTTTAGCGACGATTTTAGATTTCGTGTGCCGTAGCAAGACACGAAAATGTAAAAAAATTCAAAAATATGAAATATAACAATTTTCTGCATAGCCACAAATTTCCTAAAAATTTGAACATTAAAGAGAACGATGAAAATTAAACATGTAGGCCTGAAAATTTTCAATATCGCGATATAAAATAAACGACATAAAACGTGCCGAGTCAATTTCAAAATCTTTCGAACGAAATATTCTACAACACCATCACAAAATTATACAAGTATTAAAAACCCATAAAATTCGAGAATTTTATTGCTTTATTTTAGCAAAATTTGCGAACTTCAAGATTTTTTTCCTTCGATTATTTACTTAAAAACCTCATTTCTTTGGAAAAACCATATCTTAAAGTGATATTTTAATTTAGTAAAATAATTTCCCAGGAAATGCTATATGTCGATAAAATTCTAAATGAGAAATTTTCCTATACTCGTATGAGGAGCAAAATTCCAAAATGGACTCTGTCCCCTTTGCAAATTTTACAGGAGGAGGAAAAAACGTGGTACACATGTGGTTACATTACATTGGCAGCGGTGAATTCAATTGGCTTTTTACACTTTTTATGAACTTATTAAAGCATTAATATTCGTAAAATGTACACCTCTTGTTAGAAAGTCCATTTTTGACAATTCTAGGAACCACACTATACCAAGATGTTATGAAATCAGTCAGGATCTGTACGACTAGGTAGTTTTAATTTAGCATTAATGTAATAAATAAATATCAGATGAAAAAATCGACAAGTTTCAACTCGTATATATGCTAATCTTAATTTTAAATATACCATAAGCGCACTCAAACGCGTGAATTTAATTTTTGAAACGATACTTCTGATGAGATGACAAGCGATGTTCCTCCAAAGGTTCATTTGATTATCATGCCTTGGTGAAATACGTACAAGGAAAGATCATTACACCAGGAAGTATGAAAATTTTGAAAAAACTATTTGGAACCTTCTCGAAGACAGAAATCGGTCATGTTAGAATAGAAATCCCGCCGTAAAATTTCTTCAGCAACTAACACAGTCACATCGTACGTAATATGTGGTTATGTACTACGTAGTACATATGTTGTACTGCGAATAATTTGTTCGATTACTTCGTCGAAATTACGTTTCTTCGATGATTTATTAATTTGGAAAAACTTACTACATGCACACAACTACTTTGATACTAGTGGGTTACGTATTTATAAGGTTCTGTTGAAAACATACGAGCAGAATATTGCTTCGAGAATGCATCTAAAATTCTAAATGAATTCATATACTGAAAAATTAAAAAAAATTTGATTTTAGGATCAGGTTTCATCTAAATCATATACAAAATAAGTTTTTTGTTTCTACCTTGGCGAAAATTAATTCAATGAAAACAAAAATTCTGTTCAAAGTTAATATTTCAAAGAATTCTTTAGAAATTTCACATAAATGAAATTCAAGTCACGTAGACATTTATCGAGCTACAGCGTGCCAAAGAAGGGTTCACGATTTTTTTACCCTCTCATATAACGCGCAATTTTTTATTGTCAATTTAAAAAAAATTGTCTATTTTGATGAAATGTAACTTGAGAAGTAGACAGGGGCCAAAGTATATTTTATATACAATTTGTAGAAAATTTAGTGAGCTTCGATTTTAAACAGATACTTTTTACATAGAAACAATTTTTGCTTAAGTACAAGTGGAAAACTGTACTAAACGTAACTAGGGTAAAAAATGATCACATTCTTCCTCGATAGCTCCAAAATCAATTACAGAAATGGATTTTTTTATCATAATTTATAGAGAATTTAGACCGCCTTAATATCTAGAAAAAATTTAATAAAAAATTCAACGAAAATATCAATATTGAGCATAAATTTTTCCATCGCATGAATGTACGTCAGCCAAATATTCATGCGATAGGTATCTGGTAAAATATAAATTTCCCATTTTTCGAAAACGACGCAAAACGTCTCTGTAAATGTCAAGCTCGAACGCAAGATTTCACAGCTCTTGAATAAACATCATCAAACCATACGCACTACATTGTACAGGTGTTGAAAGAAACATTAATTCGAGACTTCAATTTGCTAACTTCGCCGAAATTCCAGACTTTGATAACATCATCTTCACTCGATATTGTTTACTTCACGTAACGTTTACTCAAAAAAAACCATATGGCAGGCCTTGATTCTCATTTACTCAACCAATACTCAAGCAAAATACCATCTGTTGGAAAATTTCAAGTGGAAATTTGTTCAATATATTGCGACGAAATAAGACGAAAAATTCATTCTTCGTTTCGCCGTTAATCCTGCTTTGCATAATTCGCGTTTAAATTGAAAAATTTATAACTAATAGTTGAAATCATGTCGAAATCAGTTTTCACTAAAATTTCTGTGGGCTTGATTGTCGGCCTAGTTTTAAGTAAGAAAGTGTCACTTTACTACATTCCGATTAAAAAATAGTTAAAATCAAGGTAAATTAATTTTATAAAAATGATTTTCATTTTTTTTTCAGCACTTCAGCTGACAAATGTTGAAGGTAATGAAAGAATCATCTTTGTCATATTTTCCCCCAATAATTAATTAAATAATATTGTTCCTTTTCGAGCAATGATTACTGTGGAGAACATACAAAGGACATATCCTTCACAGATATTTTTAAATCTGAACTCGAGGTGATTTACTATCAAAACACATAATAATTTCCCTTTGTAATCACGCAGGAGTAAATTTAGGACAAATGAGAACTATATATGGTAATTTTTTTGATGGATTGGAAAGAATCATACCAGGGAATTCTCGAGCGATACTTGATGCCCGAGCAACGTACAACGACTGTAAGCGCTAATTTTGAATTTCAATTTTCATCTTCTTCCTACCAAACCGTTTGGTAATTAGATAAATTCATTGAAATTGTGGTTTTTTCGCAGGCGCTACAAGAGCTACGACTTATCCAGGTAAAATTGACTTCTTTAAGTATATGAATCCAACATGAAATATTAACTACCTTTATTTTTTCAAGCTATTGTTACCTGCGCCGTAACCGCATTCGATGCCTATAATCCTTCACTTCGGAACGTATTAAGGACAAACGCTCAAAATATCATAAGTGTGTATCAATTCGAATTATTTTTCAACCATTAAAATACAGCTACAAGCAAAAATATTCCAATTTTATAATTTTCATTCAGCCCCTTTTAATAGTTGAAAAGCAGATTTCTTTCATAAAAAACTCTTGATTAACACTTGACATAAAAAATATAGCAAAGGATAGACTTTGATTTTAGAGGCCCAAAATTCAAGAGAAAGCGCAAAACAGATGAGTTATAAAAATTTTGAAAAAGTATTATTTAAAATCATTAACTTTAAATCCAAAATTTGACCTTTGGGACCTCATAGAAAGGATTGCACTACGAAGGGGACCGGATGCTGAGCACCCCAGTATTTCTATACTTACATGTTTAATTACCAAGCCACAATTTTTAATACTTTTTTTTCAACAGATGTTTTCAACTCGTTCTACAATGCCCTTCGTAAGTATGACAATAGCTCAATTCAAAATTCGTAAAATTTTACACTTCAAATAACGTTTTTTTTTTTTTCAAATAAAAAAAATTACGAATTTCCTTCCCTCATTTCAGAACCCGTTGAAGTACCGGAAAGTGAGAAATTTTGCATTATTATTCGATAAAATCGAACAAATCGTTCGGCAATATTGTTCATATCTTGATTAATGACACCAGACTGTTTTTTCTGTCCTTAGCACAACGTGGTATCATGATCCCAGGTAAATCATTGTAATTTTGATTAACATGGCGATTCATTACGGACGATTTTCTAATGATCATATTTTCGTGTGATTTCCATAGCTCTTCATCAATTAGTGCACGAAGCTGCACAACTGATCGAAACAGCGCCCGGACGTGCAGCTGGAGCATAGTTGCCTCCAATAATGGATAGATGAAAACTCCAAGATAGATGAGAATTGAATTTCAATATTATTATTATTATTATTATTATTATTATTATTATTATTATTATTAGAAAGTTGGAAAAAGATTTAAGTTAACGATAGTTTTTAAGTTATTAAGTATAAGAAACAAGTTCTACAATTTATACAAATATCGACAATATTTCACGGCGGTTCTACCGTTGCAAAAATTATTTGCAATTTCCACTTTGATGATTTGACTAGATTCCTCGATGGATTGCAAACTTTGCCTGACGTTATTGCCTTGTCCGAGACGTGGGTCGATGGGGAGGAGTTGCGGCACTATTCCCTGGCCGGTTATGAATCATTTATTGAGAGTAGGGTGGCGGGGAGATCTGGAGGGGTCGTTATTTATGTTCGTTCTTCTTTTGGGGCTACTGTAACGCGGGTTGGTGAGTCGTCCTTTAATGCGTTGAGGTGTGACCTTTCGTTAGGGGGGGGTAGGCTACTCTCCTTGGTGGTGGTGTATCGTTTTTGTACCAGCTCTATGAACGTGTTTCTTGGGGAGTTTCGTGCGCTTATTTCTGAGTTGCCTGAGCGGGCTGTTTTAGTTGGCGATTTCAATATTGATATTTATTCTGGGAGGGGGTCGTACAAATCCGATGAGTATCTAAATTGTCTTGCGATTGGGGGGTTTCATCCACTTGTTACGGAGCCTACGCGGTTTGGCCCTGGAGTTGCCTCCTGTCTTGATCATGTCTCTGCCAGGGGTCTTCACTTACCTGAAAAGAGTATTAGGGTGGAGTGTAATCTACTGCCGGTTGATTACTCGGATCACGTCGCTTGTTTTATCAAATTGGGGGTTAACGAGGTTGTTGGGTCTCGGGGTTCGCCTGGGCGCTTGACCTATCTTGACAGGGCTAAATTTCGGAGATCCTTGAGGGAGGCTGATTGGAGTGTCTATGAGCGGTGGACGGGGGGCAGTGATGGGTTTGCTGGTTTTATTGATGACCTTCAGTCCTTGATTCGGGGGGCAACTAGTGTCAGAAGAGTTCCCTCTAGGAGGAGGCCTAGGAATCCCTGGGCTTCGGCTGAATTGGTACGCGCTGCGGCCCGGAAAAAAGAGCTTTACCGTCTTGTTTGTAAATATCCTCGTAGTGTGGAGCTCCGTCTCTCCTACACGCGTGCCTCGGGGCTGGTCTCCTCGCTCTCTAAAAGAGATAAATCGCATTACCACGAGGCTTGTCTGGGCCGCTGTGACACGGCGGGGGAGTACTGGGGCTATCTTAACAGGTTGGCGGGCAGACGGAGACGGGGGTTGGTGAGTCTGAGAGTGGGTGGAGTGCCTGTTTCGGCTGGATGCTCGGAGGGGGCCCTTGCTATTGCGGGAGAGTTCTCAAGGTGCTTTGGTTCTGGGGGGGTTGGCGCTGATATTTCCAATTTGAATATTTCTTCTAGTGAGCAGGTCTTATGTAACTCTTTTTCCTTTTTTGATATCTCTCCGTCGGAGCTTGTGCGGGTTGCTCCTGGGCTTTCTTCTAGCCGGGCCTGTGGGGTTGATGGAATCATGTCCGACGTGATAAAGGCAAACATTGATATATTGGCGGCTCCTCTTGCGGGGTTAATGAACGCCTCGGTTTATTCTGGGGTTTTCCCGGCTAGCCTGAAGAGGGCGGTAGTGGTTCCCATTCACAAAAAGGGGCCCACGGACCTTGCGGAGAATTATAGGCCTGTGTCTCTTCTGTCTGTCCTTTCAAAGCTATTTGAGGCTGTGGTCAGGGATAGATTGTCGGCCTTCCTTTTCGGCGCTGGCGTTTTTTCGGAGAGGCAGTACGGATTTTTACCTAGAAGGTCGACGGAGATGGCGGTTTGCGACCTCGTTACTGAAGTAGCTGGATCTCTTGATGGGGGTCGGCGGGTCTTGGCGGTGTTCTTGGATGTTAGAAGGGCGTTCGACTCCGTGGACCACAGTATACTTGAGCGCAAGCTCTCTAATCTTGGTATTAGGGGGTTCATGCTCTCGTGGTTCTCCTCGTACCTTAGGGGGAGGGAGCAGGCGGTCAAAATTGGGGAGGTGTTGGGTCAATGGGAGGTTATTGTTGCTGGAGTACCTCAGGGCAGTATTCTGGGTCCTTTGCTCTTCCTTGTGTTCATAAACGACCTTTTAAGGCAGTCCCTACATTCAAAAATTTATTCTTTTGCGGATGATCTGGCCTTAGTTTTGGGATCAAAAAATGTTGCGGAATTGAAATCTGGTATTGAGACGGATCTTGGTGGGGTGGTTAAGTGGTTGAGGGAGCATGGGCTCGCCTTGAATGTGGGGAAATCCAAATGCCTTTTCTTTTCTTATAAATTAGTTTATGATTGGAGGTTTGACATTTTCGTGCATGGGTGTGATAGGTCTGTGGTTCCTTGCCAGTGTCCTCTGCTGGGTAGAGTTGATTCTTATTCCTACTTGGGTATTGTGATTGACTCTGGTTTGGCGTGGGGGCCACAGTGCCGTGCCCTCCAGGGGAGGCTTCGTAGACTTCTTTACCTGCTGACGTATCTTTCGAAATTTCTGCGGTGCTTTCCTCATATGAGGCGGGTCTATGTGGCATTGTTTGAGTCTGTCCTGAGGTATGGTCTTCCAGTTTGGGGGGGTTGTGCCCGTTACTTTGTTGAGCCAATTAAGATTCTACAAAAAAGGGCGGTTCGGGTGTCTGCGGGGGTGGGGTTTGGCTCTTCGGAGGTTGCATTTGCTAGACTGGGGGTTTTGAAGTTGTCTGATTTGTATTCCCTTGAGTCGTGCTGTTCGTACCGTCGTTTTGCTGTTGGGCGGTATAGTGCTGGCAGTTGGAGGAAATACCACTCATGCATTCAGTTTGCCCACTCTTCGACAGTTATGTATTCATTTCTTCCATACACTCTCAAAAACTATAAGAGGCGTAAATTTAGATCTGCCTATAGGGCCATTCTGCTTCGGGTCCCTTTTCTTTTGGTTAAAATGGCGCAGCTGCTGAGGGTATTCCTCCTGGGCACAACCTTTCTCCTACTTTTTTGTTGCACGGGTGTTTGTTTGGGATTATTTTGATGGTTGATTGGGATTGGGATGGGGGGTTAGGGGGTGGCAGGTGGTGTGAAGGTAGGTGGGTTGTGATGGTATGAAGGTAGGTGGGCTGTGTTGGTGTGAAGGTAGGTGGGGTGTGATGGTATGAAGGTAGGTGGGTTGTGGTGCTTGGGATTGGGGTATGGGGGGTCTGGTGTGTGCGTCCACGGAGTCTGCTTGATGGTCCATCTCTTTCTTCGCGCTTTCTGGAGGGGTGGGGGGTAAACCTTGTTCCTGTTTTTTGGCATTGCCGTGTTGTTTTTTGCGTACTTTTCTTTCTTTTCTTTTTTTTTTTTTTTTTTTTTATTGTTTGATATTTGCGCGTTGATGATTTTTTGTTTGTTATTCGTCCGGCCCCCGCTCGCCCACTGGGCATAGGGGTGTCGATATGCTATTTGAAAATTATTATTATTTTATATTATTTCTATTGTTAGGCATATTTGAATCCAATATATTATTATTATTATTATTATTATTATTATTATTAGAAAGTTGGAAAAAGATTTAAGTTAACGATAGTTTTTAAGTTATTAAGTATAAGAAACAAGTTCTACAATTTATACAAATATCGACAATATTTCACGGCGGTTCTACCGTTGCAAAAATTATTTGCAATTTTGTAAGTTTTCGAGAGGTAACGAATGCTTCCAAAAACTAAAATCACCAAAATATGTAACCCTGTTCACTCTGCTCGCTTAAGAAATCCTTTACCTCTTACGAATCTTTAGAAATCTCACGATTAACGATTTTGCAAAGATGCACCATAAAATCAATCGAGTTTTGTATGAATGAGTAGTTTCAACCTGGCATTAGTATAAGTAGATCATAAAATGAAAAAAAAAATCAATTAATTCTTCAACTATATATTAGTATTAATTTTTAAATAAATTATTATTGCATTCAAATGTACAAATTTAATTTTCTAAATCATATAAAGGTCAAGCTGATCAACCTTAGTGAATCGGCCCATGATGCGGATTTCTCGTTCAACAACAGAAATCGGTAAAACTTGACGAAAAAAAATTTATACACAATTTCCAGCTTCCGACCGCTCTTAGGGGCCGCATTAGTACTACTAGTGTGGCCTTAGCTTAAATGTTTATTTTAGCAAATTCCCAACCGAACGACTCGATATTTTTTTATCATAAGTTTGGATTGCCTACGTGAATAACAATTTTTTCATAATTTTTCCATTACTCCGATCTCCGAAAAACGCATTTGAAAATTTTCAATCAAGACATCACCCCTCCCTCACAAAAAATCAACAGGGAAAATGTTTTTTACGTCAAAAATCAGAATTTATGGAGCTTACCGCGCATACTAAAACCCCTAAAAACCACTTTCAGACAAAAACAGAAATTCACAATGTTAAAAACCAAATTGATGCAAAGTTTGCTGAAAATCCACGAGAAAAGTACAAGTACCTATGTTGAGGATGCTAAACCAGCTTGTGTATGAGTACACGCAAAAATGATGCTCCTCATTACACGTCGTTGGTTTGCTGCACCGAGGACGCTGCGGCTCATCGAAAGACCCAAAAAGAAAAAACCTCTTCGTCTGAACCACCTCCGAATCATCTCAACATCACAATTAACCATATCTTACGAATAAATTAAGACAACTCGAGAAAACTACGGCCCACAATGTTAGATAATTTTACAAACACGGCCATAATTATTACATCCGCTCTTTTATGTTAGATACGACGCGGTGAAAAGTTACCATATTCCATCAGCACGTAATCACGGCGACTACACAATCGGTACTTGATATGTGTAATGCTTGAATGCAAATTAAAGTTTCACATTGCTAATACAAAGTGCACGTTTAATTATCGCAATGTATTTACGTAAAGATCTAAACGCGGTAGTCATAATGCTGATACAAGATAAAAGAAGAAACATTGTAGTGAAATTTATCTTAATGACGAATATTTGTCAAAGACCATTTTTTCCAAATGATTTGTATCGCGTATCGCTGCATTGATACTTCACTCGGGCAATTAATCTTCTCACTTATTCCCACGATTACGCGACGAGTATTGTTAAGAAAGTGATTTTTTTACTCGTTTCTTTCAAAGATCGTACAGACCAATTGGTACAACGTACGAGTATAACCCGATGTACACGTTTTTTTTTTCACAACAGATTTCCTCGATACGTGAAGATACGAAGCGGAATTTGACAATGTCGCGGAGAAATTGCGCTTCGTTTCGATTTTCTTCGTGTTTGTCTTACTTTACGAATGAAATCGAACGACGTCGAATATGCGCTTTCAATTGACGAGTAAAAATACGTGCGAATACGTGTAAGCGTGAAATTTTAATTTATTTTTTTATCGGAAACGCGCGCGCGCGTATAATTATGTTCACTCATTAAAAAATAAAAAGTTGGCGATAAAAATTAGACGAAATCTTCAAACTCGGTTCGGGTATTTAAACGCGAATTCTATTGTTCCGTAAGGGAGTTCGGAAAAATACTTTTTTCTTAATTGTAACTCGCCCGCAGAAACGATGGCTCTGATTAGTGCAAAAAAATCACAATACAGGTGTCACGGTGTTTATTGCGTGTGTCAACGAAAAATCACGATGCATTGTTTCGCAGACATCGCGGATCGAGCTGAAATGGCGAGTACGTGCGCGATATTCGATACCGCAGGGTGTTTAATTATCTCGAGACAAGGTGTTCGGAAAGGTCTGATTAAGCGCGTAATGTGACCAGGAAAATAACACCCAAGTTATTAACAGCTCCTCAAACACACGAAGCTGGGTGAAATGAAAATTAAAAATTTTTAAAATTCAATGCGGAGCATTTTTTGTTCAAATTATTTTTTCGTATTTCCTCAAATTTCACCATATTTTAGCAACATTGCTAGTACATCACAAACCAAGTAACTCAGTTGGGCCGTTTTAGTGAGCCTTGGGGCGATTAGGGGAAACAATTTTTGAAACAAAAATTCTAGTAAAATGAATGAGAAAGATTTTATGCTGAAACTCGTATTTCTTCGTATGTGCTCAAATTTTGCCACAATTTTACTATATAAGCTGAGTTGAAGCGTTTTTGTGAGGTTTGAGGTGACTTATGTGAAAAATTTTTGAAATAAAATTTATTGTAAATTTAAAAAGGGACATTTTTTGTACAAAATGATTTTTCTGTATTTTTTTCAAATTTCGTCGCAATTTCACTACATTATTACAGAAGCCACGAAATTCTCTTCTATATGAACTTTTTTACGGAGTTTGATGAAAGTTTGGACAGCTGCGCAGTAAAATTTTGCATTTTAAATATTTTTAATTAATTTAGATTTCAAAAAACCCGGTTTTCTAGAAATAAAAAAATCCCAAAAAAAGAGTCAAAGATTATGATTTTCCACATCGCTGAGTTTTCTGAAAGGACCCCAGAATATCAAGTTATTCAATCGCACGTCATTTTCCCCAACAGGAAAGCCCCAAATCGCATTTGCCTTCGGCCCTATTTTCGCTTTCGATGATTTTTCCAATAATAACATTGAGAATTTAGGAAACAAAAAAATACTCACTACTTTTCCAAACACCATTTCATAGAAACATCAAGGTACTCACCTAAAACAAAAAAAAGCAAATAATTAGTATTTTCATATTAATACATGACAATATGAAGCCTGTCGAGATACTTCAGCTACACAGTAGCAATAACACGTTAAAAACGTAAAAATAACCAAAAAATAAATTTTTCAAGGATAACGTAGAATGTAAAGAACTCGATAAATTAACTCTCCAAAAGTCATCGCAAGAACAACGGCTCATTCTAAAAATAAAAATCGATTCGAGCACTCATTAAAAAACCAATCACAACCCTTCCTATGGTAAATTCCACTCAATAATCCACGCGATTATCTCGAAATACCAAAACCTCGCATAAATTACTCGAATGCATCCGACTAACTCGACGTATAATTAATTTCATTAAGTTGGCCATCTTAGCGCCGATCACTACAGTCTGGCCGAAAGCGCTGCTTTAGCGCAACGTGTTTTTTTTTCCTTAAAAAAAAAACAAGTAGTAAAAATGCGATGTTCTTCAGGCCCAGTAACCTAGTGCCATTGTACACGAACAGATTCGAACTAAGTCCCTCAAGTCTATCCGCACCTAACTTACCTTTCGCAATTAGACCGGAACTATGACGCCTTCGACTACTACATTCGAGCTCGATAATTAAGGAAGATATAAGGACCTTGCCGTATCACGTATTTTTCCACCTCTCGACATATAAAACTTTATAAAACTGGTAATCATCTTTTTCGTTCGGTCGAGTTTCGGAAGTCATTCTCTGCAGGCGATATCGAATAATATCGATAACAATTACCCGCGGTTATCGATCGCCTACATTAAAAATTGAAATCCGATAAAATTCTCACGTTAAGGTTCGTAAATTTTTATTGTAGTTTCCGCCTTTTTCCCATCGAATTTACATCATTTTCCAAATTTACCATCGACTTAGATGAACACATGGCATATAAAACAATACCACGATACATCAGACGAAGATAAAAATTATCGTCAGTTTACACGAGTAAAACCTTCGCATTAAGTGAGATAATAATCTAAACAATACATTAATTATCTACGCGAACTACGCCTGTATTCGCTAACGCGTTTCTGAACATATCAAACGATCGTAATAATTAAAAAAAAACTTATTCGTAATCGTAAAAAAAATTCATTTTGGGTGTGCTCTCCATAGATGGCTCAACACATCGATTCAATCGCCATAAAAGTGCTTTTATGGCAGAAAAAATACCGACTGATAAGTGCCAATTGACAAACACCAACAAATAAGGATTGAATCAGCGAAAAAAATTACTCCGTCGATTGCGTCTACATCGATTGCACGTGTTAAGTTTACGCGATTATCACTAAATTTAGCGCAGAAGCAGACAAGCTGGTCATTTGGAGACTTTTTTTTAGCGAAGACGTGTGAAATTATCGTGAGATAAATTGCCAGCAAAAACAAAATGCATTTTTAAGTCGATAAATTCACAAGCGAATGCGACTAATTGCCTGAAAAGCGATAATTTATCGTGATGTTTTTTTTGTATAAATTAACAGCTCAGGAAATGCCAGTCAAAAAAGGAAATTTGCGACAATCTAGTGTTTTTTTTCCATAACAAATAATATCGTAGAAAAGTGGAAAAAATGAAAATATTTTTCGAGCTATTTTAATTAAAGAATGCTTTGTTTGTAAAGAACATGACTGAGCGGAGGTATCGATGGAGGAAGTAAGGGGGGAGTAATCAAGATAGAAACAATTTTCTGCAATTTCCCCGTGTGGCGATACTTATACAAAATGCTCGAAAAAATCCACATTTGGTTCAAAGATGAAAAGTACAACTAAAGAAATACTTTTGGAAACGTATCACTGAACGTTTTCATCAGATGCAACACGCTAAATTGCACCAATTTCATCAATTAGATCTATAGAACATTTAAAATAATTAATTTGTTATCGAGGAGCAGATCCATCTTTTAGCATTTCAATAAAACACTACATGCTGGATCTGCTCCTATATCACAAATTTTCTATAAAATCGTAAAAAATGTTTTTTAAACACATTATAGCCAAAAACAGAAAAAACCATCGATGTTTACGACGGATATACCTTTTTCTAAAACAATTATCATTCAACATATGCAAAAAATCAAAACATTCGGGTCAATTTATCAGCGCGTATCGTTGCACAGCAACTTAATGTCCACATATACGCACATCGATCACATACCAATACCTCGACCATCGATATCCTTCGCACACGCGTATGAAACGCTTCAACAGGGCCGAATTCGCCACAGTAGCGGAAAAAAAATCATCGGAAAATGCTTCCAAACCCTGCCCACTCTAACCTACTTTTACTTTTTACGAATAATTGTATAGAATTTCAGTGAAATCATCATAATATATTGAGAATTTACATATTTGTTGTAATTGTAAATTGAAATAGTCACTTATTGTCACGGTGTTGTTTACACGTCGCTATAACGAGCATGACGTGATAACGCGTAAACGTCCATCAGCTCGGGCGTGAATTTCTAGAAATAACCTAAATACTCGAGCTAAAAACACCTCCGTGTAATTCCCATATACTCAAGTGATCTCCGAGACGTACTCAAGATTAAAGCTTACTTTCTCCGGGCGTATTTTCCAAGCACGTTTTTCTTTTACGAAATATACAGCGCTTTGAGAACCTAAGAGGACAAATCTGCCGAGGTTTTTTATCTAGTTCGCGGATGATAAAAAGAGATAAAGGAGGGAACTGAAAACAGCACATCCAGTATGTAACATTTAGTACGTGTTTAATGCAAAAAGCACGTTCAACGACACATTCTTCTATGACATTATCTGCCTCGTACACGCGGGCATTTATCAAAATGATTTTTTCGTTCGGTATGCCATCTCGCATCCGAAGAAGTTTTTAGACCGTCTCGAAACGTGGAAAAAACTAGTTTCGAGCATTCGGGCATGACTTTTACCAAGAATCCCTATTACGAGATTCTTTAACAATAAAACCATAAATTGCGATTGGCCATCTAAATTCGGGGCTTTTATGGGCAGCATTCGGGGTCACAGGTCTGTAAATACGACCGTTAACTTGGCTGAAATTGAATCCCAAGTTTATCGATACGATTTCCTTATCAACTGTCGGTATCGATTGTGGATTTGTGGCCATCGATATCGACTCAAACATATTACCGTATCGGATTTTTCATTGAAAACCGCCCCGTCATCTGGTTCGCTTATCGATGGAATTATTAATTTCATCGCAAACATAATTCGACGAATTGCGGCCATTTTCCAATCTAATTCCGTCGATCTGATTTGCATATACGCGATAAAGGGCAAAAAAACCGTCACAAGGAGATCGACAACTCAGCGATATTTATATCGCTAAAAAAGGCAACAGATGATTTATCAAGGATTCGGGGAAGTTTCGCAACATCTCTGAATCAATCGGTGAATTCGTTCTGTAGATCCAATTTCACACCAAAACTCATATCCGGCCCCTTCACATCGCTCATCTCGCGCAAATTCTCTCAAAAACATCGGTGAGCACACAGAATCTGTGACAATTCAACTTCTGCCCACATACAAACCGGTGATTAACACCGTAAGAATGTGGTATTCATATGCAGCAGGTTTTTTCACGTATTTATCACCCAATCTCGGTGTATTCCGCGGCGCTACCAAACTTCCGCTTTGCATAGAGATTACATATTTTAAACCATTTTGCATCTCCGGAACACTTTGTTCTACTTCTTTAACACGACGACAAATACGATGGCATATTCTGTTATGGCAACGTCATTAACGATTCTTTTTTGGAATTTTCACGCGATACATGACACGATATGTACAGGACCGGAACTACGGATTGTTATCGCGGTGGCCGGAAACTGCACGATGATGTCGGTGATAGACAAATTTTTCGATCGACCATTACCTCCTGCCACCGCGTATGTGTGGTGCATATGTAAGCGAGTTGTTATACATGACAATATGGCCTATTTCAGGGCACACAAATCGTCCAAATAGATAGGTTTTGCGAGGATACTCTTCGTTGCTTATTTTAAATGCCTAATGAAGTATTATGTCGATGAATTGTACGATGACTGTGGTGCGATGTGAAATTATCCCCATTTTAAAGCATTTTTTTTGTTTTTTTTTTTAAAATATCGAGATTTTTTGTTTTCGGGTCATAACCTCAAAGTCTTTGAATCCAGCTTTTTGTTTCTTTTTTATGCATTTATAAACATAATTTTTTTCAATTCGCAAAGACAACGTAACTTAAAAAAAATAAAAAACATTGAAAAGAAAAAAAAATTTTACTACGATGAAGGTCAGAGAACATCATTTGGTTCATTTATAGCGATAGTAAAAAGTCAAGTACAGTTGATTGTAAACATCATTGAAAGCTTTACTCAAAAGTGCATCTGGAAGAAATTGGGTTGGGAGACTTTTTCAAACTTTTCAATACGAGACACATGTCCCCTCCCCCTCAGACTACTTCTAATATAATTAAACCTAGGTAGGGAAATTTTGAAAAAAAATCTCTAAAAAATCACTGAACAATATTTAAAAATTTAGAAGATAAATTATAAAAAAACTACGAAAAAATAATTTAAAGAATTACATTATTTATAATTTCATAAATTTAATTTAATTTGTTCATAATTTTTTAAACATAAGAATTATGTACCTATTTTAAAAAATGAAATTAGAATCGTAAGTTTAAAAAATAAACTATAATAATCAGAAATAAATTGAACAATGAGAAAAATTTTCAATCCGACAACTTAACGCTACAATTATATCAACTGTTTCTTTTTATATTCAAAAGTTTAAAAATACTATAAAAAATCAAAAATTCCCAAAAAATAAAATGATAAAAACCCAGTTGGAAAAATTTTTTTAAATCCTGAAAAAATCATCAAAAATTGAAAAAAATTAGCAGTAAAAAGGAAAAAAAAACAAAAAAATAGTTTCAATTACAAAAATTTTTGATTTAAAAACTTAAAAAAAAATCAAAAACACGCGTGGGTGAATTACACCGGTTGAATTTTGTCGCGAAATTTCTATTTTCTTCAACTCAAATACGATAAAATAATTAAATATGAAGAAAATCCAAGTTCAAGCAATTAAATACACACTTATACCTTCATTTAAATTAGTTTACACTCATATAATGTGATTCAATCACTCTTACGTAATAAAATTCAAATCGCACATCATAAATCTTTAATCCAAGAACCCAAACGATGACTCTTTATCCTTGCGCGGTAATTTTCTTTTCTACGTACTACCTTGACCCCCTCATTTTTGTGGTCTATTTCGCTGAGTCCATGGATTTTTTTCAACTCGCAAAAATTTCCAGTTTTATGGATCTCCCAAGCAAGTCCATCTTTTCGAGAAATGTCATCAAATACACCAAAAAATGGGTACATCATTAAGGAAAAAATTTCGCAGAACCCAACCCCGCCAGAAATCCATTCGACGACGAAATTGCCTTCAAGGGACACTTGGTAGGATCCAATGATAAATCGACTCGATCGCATATGCAGACGATCGTTCGTCTGGACTTCAACATCACGCCCGAAGCTGTCAAATACCTAATTAATTTCACTTTATCGAGTCCCTCGTCGCCTTTGCACCGAAATACGAAATGTAAACATCGCGCGGCAGTGGTGCTCGCGAAATAACAAGAAATGCTCTTTTCCTTCAATTCCACAAGATGACAAGTCATTCTAACGTGGTCATTATCGTCGAGATTAAAAATAAATAAAAGCTGCGAGATTCATCGCGTATAGTATTACTCGTGAAAATATTTCTATTTTATAACGACCGCTGGATTTCATAAACTAGTCTTCCACGACATTACCATAAACATTTAAACGTCTAGACTGCGGTCATTTTAGAATTTTTTCATAATAATTTTTTAACACGAACAGCCAAGAGTCTCGAGGTAATTGTTTAACGGTGAATAGTGAGACTCGACGTGTGCGAGAACCCTGGCGATAAAAATTACTCCTTTAATAGTCTCACCGTTGCCTGGGCGATTAGCATTTCATAATTTTACACCGACCTCAGCTCGTAAGCTCGTTACGATACGCACATTGTTTTCGCATACCCAACACCAGCAGCACTTCGCGAGCAACGACACGAAAATCACATGATGTAAGAGCATGAAAAGGGCTCACGTCACAAGCGGTCGTGATTTTTAACGTTATTTTTGCAAATCAACGTAGGCCTTCTGCTTCCAAACACGACTAGAAATATACTCGCGTACGGAATGTAATACACGAATACAATATCCTCCGGTGCTGCAGTCGCGCAAAATAATACCGTCATGTACATGTACACTCGAACAACGGCTAGTTGATACGTAAAATTCCTCCGGACAAAACCATCATAATGCCAGCCTCTTGCCAATAATACCCGTAATAATATATTTCACATATTTCTTCTCTTCGACACGTACTCGACACGCAGAGTCCGCTATTGCCATATACCTGAAACCTGCGCTCTTCGACAGCGCTTTGGGTATTGTCGCATGTGAATCAATTCATCCAACATCAATGAAAGACTGCAAGCTTAAATGATTCGGTGATCTGTAACGGACACGATGTATTCACCGCGATACCAGGAAGGTGAACTATGACGAATATATTGTGTTCGATGAACTATACCGAAATACGGAGCGGAAAAAAAGGGTGTGAACTCGATGGCCTTTTGGAATTATCCAGAGTAATGGTGAAAAAAAGGCCACATGGTCTTGAAAATTTGTCCAGGTTGAGGAACAAGCGAGTAGAATTACCACTCAATGAGATTAAAAGTTGAGCTTGGAAGCAGCTGAAATTAATTTCAAAGGATGGTGTTTTATGTGAACATTTTTCGAGAAAATCTCACCAAATAGTCACAGAAAAGACGAAACTCAACCCAAAGTTCTCCAGAGATATCACTGAGTTTTATTCAAAATAATAACTTATCCTGACTAAAATAACAAAAAATTTTGAAATAGATTAACATAGGGTCAAAGTACACAAAAAGATGTCAAAATATTTTATAAGCAGTATCTACGTATGTTTTGTATTTCCAACTCCCTCTCCCTTACCCCTCTAGTCATATATGAATAACGTTGAACAATTTTTCAAAAAATTTTTTCTTGTCGAAATGTTGCTAAAGACTTATGCCAACTCATAAAAACCTATTTTCTCTAATTTCATGAAAATAAATTTGCCAAAAATCCATTTGGTGCAATCAGTACCGAAATTGACCTTGACCCTTAAACTTGCAAAATGAGGGCAAAAGCTGAAACTTGGTAATTTTAAGCAGAATTGGCTTGAATTTTAATTTCCTTCTTCAAACAATAAAAGTTGTAAGAGCTGCAGTTAAGAGACACTAAATTAAAAACTTCCTTTTTTGTTGAATTTTCAAATTTCGAAAATTAATAAAGCCTCTTTTTCCTTCTTAAAAATAATTAATTCAATAAAAATCAATTTCAATCAGAATTTCTTATTTTTGATTTCTGTGTAGTTGAAAAAAAAAGATTTAAAAAATGCTTTAAAAATTTTCCAGTTTTTTTTTTCATAATTTGAAAACATCTTCAATGAATGAAAAAATCTCCAAAATTTAATAAAATAAGTAAGAACAAAATAAAAAATAAAAAAAATAAATTTCATCAGTAATTTTTAAATGTGAGCAACTGATAAATTCCAAGAAACCATTTCGAGGGATTACACATTTTACAAAATCAAGAAACTAATCAAGCAAAATTGAATGGCAGTTCTAACCCCCCCCCCCTCTTCCACCTCCTTCTGAAGCCAGCTAATGCAAGTGAAGTTATGAATAGCTCGAACGAAATTAGCTAAAATATTTAATGATATCTCTTCCCCCTCCCCATATGCTTGACCTTGAAAAATTTACAACAAACTTATTTCCAATTTAAATTTTCCTTCAAAAAAAAATTCCTAATTCTCGACTTTCAACCGAATGAAAAATTTCGATTCATTCATCGAGTATTCAGCTCGTCTCATCGTTCACGAACGTCACCGACGTCATCAATCACCGGCATAATTTCATATCGCGATTTTAAAAAGAACACATGGGTCTTGTCAGTTTACTACAACTCCATCAAATATAAAAAAGAAAAAACATAACTCGATAAAACTCCGTTCCAGCACATAACTCGCTTTACAGTCGACTAATACATAACAAAAGAGCATTTAATAATTACCCAGCGAGTCATTTGTCTGTAACAATTAAATAGGTCAATTTTGAGAAAATATTTGACATATTGAGATAATTTGTACGATACAAAAAAACTCACACAACCGACACATCTGTTTTCGTTACATTATAGTCTGATATTTACGATAAATTTGCCATTGATAATACGAGTCACGATTTTAATTAATGGAAAACGGTTTTTCTTGAAAAAAGCGTCACGCGTTTACCTTCGATTACGCGAACACGACCGTTTGAGAAAATAACCGGCGCGGTAGGACGTAGGCGAGTAATTTCTATTAAAATATTTCGAATACATTGAATGCATATGCAAATGATACATATCACCAGGCGACAGAGAGCGCTCGCCAAAAAAGCGGTAAAAAAAGGTAATGACCGGAAAAATAAAATTAAAATTATTTCGAATAGCTCGCGTATCGGTTACGGTTACAGGTTTTCTGCATTGCGGATTTAAATAACGAAGGTCAAGACACCGGTGTAATACTCGTACATGTAACCCGATCACCATATATACCAGAAGCCCTCAACAATAGGAAATTCTTCGGGGTTCGTTTGAAGAACTACAAAAGAAACACCTTCAGCGGTACCACCCACTTGTTCGACAGGAAATACCTTTTGCACATCTACACGACGATTATCCCATCAGAATTTGCATCACGGTGAAAGGCTCAGATCTGCCGGTCTGCATACGAAAGTCGCCTGACTCACCGATCGAATTATCGAAGCTGTAACCAGTTTGTTGACTTTTCGACGGCTTTGTCGTCAAAACAATGATTTTCCAGCATCTCGGTGCTTTTTACTTTTACACGAAATATAAAAATTCTTCTTTCTCGCCGCGAGAACATGTCTAAAAAAACCGGCGTTAACCTATGATTCACGACGTACAAAGATCTTCGACCTGGTGAAAAAAAAACCGCTGTCCATACTTTGATTACCACGCCGTCATGACGCAACATCCATTTTTTTTCTGTACATTTTATAATTAAAAATTCACCTTATTTACGCTTTTTTTTCCAACTTCCTTCGTATCACGGTGTTTTTCTTTTACATCGCAGATGTTCGGTATATCACATAAAATACGCGTTTTGTGGTCTACGCAGCGGTTCTTTGGTATTCGCGCCTCGATCGTGGTTCCGTGCTTGTATGAATTATCAGCCATCGACCGCGAATCGTTCGGTATCGTAAATAAAACCTTATATGCTTCGTGGACGGTTTCACGTCGCAAATTATCTTCGTAATAGATACGTTAATAAGCCGTGAAAAACTATCACTTGACCACGTTTAATTAAACTTCTCGTTCTGGCTGATAAAACCCCGCCGCGGTGTTTTCCTTCTTTTTACTTCAAATCCGTAATTACTTTTTAATACACGAATCTCTTCTTTTTTTTTTTTCACGTGGTGTAACTAGGTACATGAGAATTATGAGTTAGTTTCTATAGTCTTTTCTTTAGGTTCCTTTGTACATGATGGTGGAATTGAGAAAGACTCGAGGGCATGTTTCAAACTACTCGTAGCTGGAGATGAGAAAAGAACAAACATGGTGTAGTTTACCCTTTTGGTATTCTTTGGTTTACATGCATATCACGAGCTACGAGGCTTCATGGAATATCTTCTGAGTCATCGTACACAGCCAATAATTCGATTGCAGGAGATGATTCGCAATTATACGGCGAATTACCTGAGGTCTTATTCGCGAAATTGTTCCAAAATCTAGCAAAGGCACCGAAAGCAAATGCAATTGATAGTATTCTCTTTGAGGTTTCAATTACATCATAAGAAGGAATTTGTAAAAAAGAACTCGACGAGTTTAGTGACTCCGCGAGTAATAACATTTATATACTAATTTCTCATGAATTAAAACCCGCCATTTCCGCCGCCTCCGTTAATCAGTTATTTCATAATTTCAATATCATTTTCGTTTATTCACACGGCAACACTTAGGACCAGGAATACGAGATGAGTAACATCCAACATGACCAAATCCTCGCGCAGGGTATTGATGTCTGGATCTCCGAAAACCACAACCGTTTAATGACCTTCGTGACTTCACTGAACGCGAGTGGCCCAAATACCAGTTTCAAAGCCTTCGATGTTCGTTGAGTAGACTTTTTCCAACCTCAAGAGTCCGATGATGAACTGGAAGGTTTTTAATGTCGGATTTACGATTTCCGAACAGATATTTAAGAGCCATCACAAAGCATTTATTGATTTCGAATAATTGAAAATCTGAAATATTTTATAATTTTTATGAAGCTGGAGCTTTCGAGGAACTACTACAGAATTCTCATTGAGTCTTCCGCAAAATTTCTTTTCTCCTCTCTTAAAACTGCCAAAAAGTCAAATCCCAGGATAGCTCTGTACACGAGAGCGTTACTGTAAGCTGCTTGTAATTACCTGTACTCAATGGTGAATTACTTGAAATTACCCGTATTTACTGGTAAATTACTTGTAATTACCTGTATTTATAAGAAAATTTTCCTGTGTTCAATGGTAAATTACCCGTAATTACCGATATTTACCGATGAATTACCCGTAAATCGCCTGTAATTGCCGGTATCTACCGGTAAATTATTCGTAATTCCCTAAATTTACAGGTGAATTACTTGTAATTACCTGTATTATTTACTGGTAAATTGCAGTAGTAAATAACCTGTAATTACTGGTAAATTACCAGTAACCGCCTATTTCTTTTATTTTTGGTGGTTTCGTGGCTCGAAGGTTGTGACACTGAGATACACACTGCTCGTAAATTATGCCTTTAACTGGAATTTCCAACGGGTTTGACAGTTTACAATAAATTCTCAGGCGCTGATAATGAGCTCTTTATTCCTAATCTCTCAATCAAACAAAATGGTCTAGAAACTGCCACACAAGAGCCATGAAATTCCGTCGAGGACTTATCCCACAGAATATCCCACCAAGATAACTCCGCCGAATATGAATCATCCAATCCACCGATTTCACGAGCCGATCAAAAGCGATACATGTTTTCAAAACCTCTTCATTTCTTGGGAGCATAGACACAAAGCGCCACGCCGGCTCACCGGCGGCACCGCTATAAAATCTCGATGTATCGACACGAATTTAGACATTAACAAGCTACAAAAGATGCGCGACCAAACGGCGTTCCAAACGAGATTGGTAATAAACCGGTGAAATATTGCTCGTAAAAGGTTACGAGTAATCGAAATCAATTATCAGGTGAGCCATATCGTTTCCACCATACAATGAAAACAATCTCGTAAAACTACTTGAAAAAAACTCCGGGTTAAAGGTTCAATACGGAAATGTAAATCATATAGCGTTTGGAAAAATAAATGGCCAAATGACACATTATTTGTTGGTAATAACTAATAACAATTGCGTTATTTCATAAAATATATAACGTAGTATATAAGCTCAGATAATTGCTTCACCGCGTCCTCCTCCGATCTGCCTTTCAAATAAATTTTCAGCTCGTTTTATCGAGCACAAGGTGAATTTACATTTCATATTATTTCCAGGTTTTCTACAATACGAGTACGCAAGCGCGATTCTTTCAAGCTTTTTAGCATTTTGAAATTTAAATTTTTACCATCCTGGTAAAGCTTATTGTTACAGTAATTTTTATACGTTCAATAAAAAAAAAGGTCAGCATTTGCATATAATCATAAATATTCGGTCACATTTACATCCGATTCTATTACAATTTCTCTCTATTGTGTTTTCCTTCTTTCTCCATGCACGTCTTTCGCATCGTATATCAAAACAAGAATACAGATTCTCTTTTCGAATCATTCATTAATACCGGATTATTCTTTCTCGTTAGTTTTCTGTTTTTGGTGACATGTTCGCATTCGAATTAACGATGTGAATTTTTCATCTACACGTCTTCTGGTCGCTACACGGTGCGTGTAGAAGTCACCGACGTGAGTTTTTAGATTTGGAAATCATGTCATCGACGCCGCCGGTCCAGTTTCTGATCCGAGTTTCTACATCTTTAATTAAGCGTAAGTTGTAATAGCAGAGCGCCTAGATTCAGCCGGTATAAAAATGCAGCGGTAGAGGTACCTTGCAGCGTATACGAGCGTAGCGAAAAATCGAGTTTTTTTTCTATACGACCGAGGCAATCTTAATGATGCGAGGTTTACAGATATAATGAGTCATAGAATCGATACATAGAATGGTAATTAACGTGTCATTTATCGTATTGATAATTTCATGATGGAAATAGCGTCGAGAAATTCTTCGTTGGAGAGCGAATTACACATTCAAAGGTATGGAAAAATTACCAGCGCTTATAACAGGAAATTTCTCATTCGAGAGGTAATTGGCGAGGTGATGTTTGATATTGAAATGAAATTTTGAAAAAATCACTTGATAGAGGCAAGAGAAAGAGGAGCAAGATTATGTGGACGTATGTTTACGTCTTCTTGGATTAAAATTTCACAATACGTACTTAAACGTCAAATTCTGACGTCGTAGTATCGAAAAAATTATTTTAAATTTAATAAAAAATATTTCGAGTTTATTAAAAAAGACAAAATCTTTTTTTTATATTTCTAATGCTTTCAGTCAATTTTAGGCAAATATCGCCAATTTGAAAATACATTCCAAAAAATTTTTGAAACTTGTAAGAACTTGGAATATTTCTAAGAAAAAATTCTGTAATTTTTATCATGCTCAAGAAGAACTGTGATCACTTAAGGAGAATTTTTCAGATTTTTTTTCTTCTCTTCAAATCGAAATTTTTCCAGCAAGAAATCTTGTTTAAATTTGCGAAAAATTAACAATTTTGTCCGGTCTCAGGGGTTTCATGCATTTCTAAGCGCATTTTCCAATTTTAAACACAAATTTGAGGTAAATACCCAGTATATTTAAAGATTTTTCATAATTTTCCAAGTTTATAAATAATGTTTTGAAATTCAGCACGTGAATTCGTAATTTGTAGTCCTTTCATTCAATTTCAACTAAATATAATCTTGAAATGATTTACCCTTTTTAATAATTTATTAGGGATATTTCTTGTTAATTCGTGGTTTTTGTACCTTCCCAAATATTTTCTAAATTTCACCTATTAATTGCAAAAAATCAATCTCCTACACACAAAAACACCTCGGAAAAAATACAAAAAATTGATATCTCATCGATCACCGAACAAATTCCCAAAACCACGCGTACTTTCTAAAGGTAGAAAAGTGCATCTGATGCATTTGCAGCAACACAGGTAACCCAAACCGCAGGTACTAATTACATCGGAACCGCTTAGGTAAACTGGAGCCATAAATCGAGGATATAATATATTAATGTATACAGCGGCTGTCAAAAAAAGCACGTAATTTTCGGTATAAAATACGCCTAAAAACGGCCCGCAGCCATGGCACCTTTCAGCATCCTTCGTATTACGGTCGAACGGTTCAATAAAATCAACTTTTCCTCGTGTTTAAAATCGATTACACCCGCGCAACGTGTTAACACTATCAACGCGATTTAATTAAAACCCCTCGCGCTAATTACACTAGAAGTAGCGTTCTCGAGAACATCCTGGTTTCAATTGTTCTCTCGCAACATCAACGGCGACTTCGCAACCCCGCTTTGCTAATTATAAATGCTGCAAGACGAAAATGCCGAACTCGTCCTTGACCGAGGACAAGATTATTAACAGTGAGAAATGGAAAAATATTACCGGCTCGTTCGAACACGAAGAAGCCATCATTTAGTAAACACATTTATAATGGCCAAGCTATCGAACCGACACAATCAACGATTTTTTTTCCCATTCTAAATCTAAACATACGATCCGGTTCTATCGTGTGTGGTGAAGACAAAAAGGAAAAAAATTTAAGGGCAAAGCAGAAAAAATGGTTAAATATTACAACTCTCAACAACATTTTTTCTGTATTACCAGATACTCGCGAGATGCAGACCGGTTAACACATTATGACCGCTGCAGCTTGCCAAGAATGCGAAATAAATTTTCGCTAATGTCCCGGAGTTAGTCGAAAATCTATACCGCGTACTCCTCCACTCCTCGTATCCATAATAAATCCGACACGAGAAATAAAGAAGAAAAAAGTTTCACAAAATAGCCACAAACAGACTCGATTCCGATTGTCAACCGTGTCCGGCAGATTCCACCATTGGCGATGGTTTCACCGCAGGTCTTAATAAACCATTCCTCGAGAGCTCATTAAATTGTGAGGCGATTTATCAATGGTCCGAGATCCTGGAATTTTTCAGTCGCTTTATTCGACGAATAAATTAAAAACAAATTTATACATATTTTCATTCATTTTTTTCGCCGTCCTTGCCAATGCTACATCCTCATATTCTCTTTGTTCGAGTGTAAATCGAAATTAAATTCAAATAATGCACATATCAACGAATACCCTGTAATTCCTCGAAATATCGAACTAACATTCATCGGGTACTTCAGGTTTCCACAAAATCAACTCCCCAAAAAGGCACCACTAGCTTCAGCATCACACCGAGCCCTTATTAATTAAATATAGGTTGTGTACTATACATAAACACACACATATGGTGGGTGGAATATGATAGCATCGGTCGTTTGACCTGTGTCCGATATTACACATCGTATCACTTAAAAGTATGTCGAACCTACAACTCACCGACCGACTCTTAGTTGTCGTGCATTAAAAACTGGTTTGTCATAATACCTGACAGAAAAAGTATAACTTCTAAAGATCACCAACACGACTAATATTCCATTATAAATACATTTATTAATGTATCAGCGAGCGACGCGACGCCGCGGCTTGGACCGCGAGCACTACATCATCGCCTAGTTAAGTATTGATGAGCTTCCATGGATTTTGAATTAAGGTAACGCGCGCGCCGAACGAGGAACGTTTTCTCGACGTAATATAATAGATCTTTCAGTTCGATATAGAGATAAGGTCGTCGTATATCGTCTTGGCATACTTCCGAATCGGCGGTAAAATTCGAAAATGATTAGGAAAATTAATCGGTCAGTGGAGAAATGGACGAAAGACGAGGAGCGATTAAATCAAGTTTAACGAGTTACAATTTCATTGAAAAATTACCCAGATTTCTCTATCAACAGTATAATTTCGAAAAAACGGGAAATACTGAAAATATTTTCATACAAGTGTACAGATGATTTAGCGGCCTCATAACATCATAAAAATGTTTAAAATGTTGTTAAAATTGTTTAAAGTTGACTAATATTCGCTCAAAATTGCACAACAGTTGTGCAAAATAATTAAATACATAAAAAAATTGGTTAAAATACACAAAAACAATCAAAATGTTGTTAAAACGTTGCAAAATTAATTAAAATTTGTTTAAAATCACTTAAAATTGCACTAAATTGTCAAAATGTTGCTGAAATTGTTTATAATGGCTCAATATTAGTTCAAAATTGCATAAAAACTGCTGAAATGTTGTTAAAACAGTTTAGAATTGATCATAATTTGTCGAAAATCGTTTAAAATTGTACAAAATTGTCAAGATAATGTTAAAGTTGTTCAAAATTGTGCAATATTTGTTCAAAATTACACAAAAACTGTTAGAATGTCGCTAAAATAGTTTTGAATCAGTCAAAAATTTATAAAATTGCCTCAAAAGTGCACAAAATTGTCCAAATATTGTTAAAATTGTTCAACATTTGCTCAAAAATGCGTATAAACTGTTAAAATGTGACTAAAACAGTTGAGAATTGGCCAAAATTAGTTTAAAATTGCCCAAAATTGTACAAAAGTTGTGTAAAATGACAAAATAAGTGAAAAATTAGTTTAAAATTGATCAAAATTCGTTTGAAATATCTTAAAATTGCATAAAACTGCCAAAGTATTGTTAAAACATTTTAGAATCGATCAAAATTTGTTCAAAATGCTTAAAATTGTACAAAAACGTCAAAATGTGGTGAACATTGTTTAAAGTTATTCAATATTTGCACAAAAAATGCACAACTTTGAACAACTTTCACAACTATTTGACAATTTTACGCAATTTTAAACAAATTCTTATCGATTCTAAATGATTTTAACAATATGTTGACAGTTTTGTGCGAAATGAGTGATTTTAAACAAATTTGAATCAATTTCAAGCTAATTTCTCACCAATTTAATCGTTTTACAGAACTTCAGCGCAATTTTGGACAATTTTAAACAAATTTTAGTCGATTCTGAATAATTCTAACGACATTTTAACAGTTTTCAAGCAATTTCAAATAAATATTGAACAATTTTAAACTATTTTAACATCATATTGATAATTTTGTGATTTTTAAAGGAAATTTCGATCAATTCTAAACTATTCTAACAACATTTTAACAATTTTTATGCATTTTTGAGCAAATATTGAACAATTTTAACAATATTTCGACAACTTTGTGCTTTTTTAAGCAATTTTAATCATATTTTGATCGATTCTAAACTATTTTGACAACATCTTAACATTTTTGAAGCGATTCTGAAAAAATATAAATTAATTGTAGCAACACTTTGACAATTATGTGCAATTTTACGAACGATTCTTAACTATTTTAACAACAATTTAACAATTTTTATGCAATTTTAAGCAATTTAAAACAAATTTTAATCAATTTTCAACTGTTTCAACAACATTTTGATAATTTTTTGGAATTTTGAATAAATTTTTCATTAATTGAATCATTTTGCACAAGTTTTTTGCGATTTTAAGCAAATATTAATCTGCTATAATTAATTTCGACAACATTTAGACAATTTTGCGTTATTTTAGGCAATTTTAAACAAATTTTGATCGATTCAAAAATATTTCAACAGTATCAAGTGGCATCTGTGGAATGATTCGGAGAACGTATGAACATATCACAAGCATGTTATGAACATTTCCTGAAAAACAATTCTATCAAATATTTCACGTGGTTTTTTCACCATCTCACAAATATTTCCTTGATACATATGCTACACTTAAACTCGCGCCAATATTCCTAAAACTCAACACCGTCATTATTCCGCGAAACCTCATCATCGTGATTTACATAACTCCATCTTTCTTGCATCAATGATCAATGAACCACGTAAATTACCCATCTTTCACTGGCACCGCAACAATCACAAATTTCAAAGAATCGCAT
Source organism: Maconellicoccus hirsutus (assembly GCA_003261595.1). Classification (NCBI taxonomy): domain Eukaryota; kingdom Metazoa; phylum Arthropoda; class Insecta; order Hemiptera; family Pseudococcidae; genus Maconellicoccus; species Maconellicoccus hirsutus. Next base: position 61,816 of record QBDW01001789.1, read on the forward strand.
ATGGCCACCATGAGCCCAACGCCGGCGGATATTTATAAAGGCGAAAAAACTACGCATGACGTCACCTATAAAATTTCCGCGTAACTTTCATAATTTTACGACTATCTTACCATCCAGATCCACTCACGAATTCACGTTACTCGCGTTGAACACCGCGAACCAGACGCGAATCCGCGATTAGATAATTACTGGAAGCGTCGAATTATCGATTATTCGCGCCATAACGGTACCTCGACCATAGGCAATAAAAATTCAGCGAAATGTAAACATCGCCAATTCGAATTCCCACCGTAATCATCCCTACTGGAGCAAAAATCCTTGTTCAGGGTTGACTGAACTAGTTCCGGTATCGAGTCATCGACTCATCGAGTTTGAATGGACATTAGGAAATTTTCGCGTTTCGTAACCTACAAACGTGTACTTTTATTTTCACATTAGACGTTCGCCAGACACGTCTGCTTATAAAAGTGTTTTTCATTACTTGGTAATTTTACAATAAAAACCTTCGAGTATACGCGCCGCGTACTTAACCCGTATTTATTTTTTCTCTTCATTTCCAAGCCAAACAACTATATTTATACTTTCCTTCATAACACATACGCACGCATTAAAGCGTTCATTCTCCCACGTGGTTCGTAACTCGATTATCAAGCATAGTCGGCCACTACAACGTGAATAATCAATTGGCCAGTCATTAAACTACTTCCTACTGATGCTAAAATGCGAGTCGTTAAAAAAAATAAACGCCTACGATACGCCGAAAAAAATTACCCGAAACGTTGGCTTTCCTATGAGTATTTACAAATACGAGAAAACGCGAAAAATCCTCCATTACCTTTTACTCTACTAAACTCCAACCTAAAATCTCTCCTATATAATTATTCCCATCACCGACTAAAATATCGATCTTAGGTGTGGTAAAAATATTAAAAATGCTGTCACCAAACGAACTCTTCCATTGTTTCCGAGTTAAAACACATTGTCTGTAGCATCGTGCTCTGTAATATGATCATCTGGCACTTCTGCATCGCCGACGTGCACGCAATTCGCATCCATAACCGAATTAATACACCGCCGACGATCATTACTCGGTCGGGCTCGTCTATCGCGAGCCCTCTCCACGAATAACATTAATTTCGTCACGATACAAGTACTTATTATCAATTTGCGACGTGTTGAAGACTACGTTATAATAAAGATACACCGATTCGAGCAACCTTTGGTTTTATTTTAAACGCGTGTAAATCCATGTAAAAGCATGTGCCTCGATGCAACGTAGAGAAAGAGAGCTCTGTTGATGTGCCCGGGCAAAGATGCGACTTCCCAGTACAACAGAGGTCGCGATTATTCCATGAAAATTGTTCGAATTGCCGAAAATAACAGAAACACCCTCGAGTACCGAATTTTACACCTTTTCTCGAGGAAGAATTGAAGGAGAGATATGGACCAAATGATGGCTTCATGCGACAATACCACAATTTCAAGTTCAAAGTTGCAGGGAAAGCGAACAGAATCACGATGACCTACGAGTTCACTCGATCATACAAGTGACACCATTTTCCATCCAGCTCTGACGCACATCGGAGACTTCACCAAAAAGTCACAGCGAAAGGTGAAATTTATCTCAGTGCAGTCGCAAGTAACCAGCTCAAGGTGATTTTAAAACAACGCCATGAATTTTAAGTGGATTTGAAATACGATTATCTCCGAACAAGATGACATCATGCAAATTTGAAAAAAAGATCATGTCGAAACTACTGCCTCATTTAGGATTCCAACGTAACCAGAGGAACTCGCGAAGAATTCAACGTGGAATTCAAGTTGAAATGAACTTTTAATTAGGACTTTTCGAATATTCCGCAGAACCAAAAATTTAGCTGCATTTTTTTTACTACAATTTTTCAATTTTACCCTTCCGGTCGAATTCATCGCAGAAATATATTTTAGAAATTATTACATTCCAATAAAATATGATTTTTCAGTTCTCCAATTACAATAAGCGTCTTCGAGAATGAATCCTGCAGTTCCCAGCAAAGATTGGTTTTTCTCACAATATGCTCGACATCCTCCAGAATACGTAAAAACAAGTATGATCGCTTGAAAAGTTGGTCTTTGGAAGATTTCCAGCGTGAGGAACTGATGACAGTATTTCTTTGAGGGGGAGGGAGGGTTTGAAATTTTTTTCTCAACAGAATCAAAAAAACGGAGAAGATGAAAGGCAAAAATTTTTATATTTTATAAAAAAACGAGCAAATATTATTCTGGGGAAATTTTTCACACATGATTTACGATAAGATCGTTGAAAACGCCACAAAAAAATTCACGTGGAGAAAGGAATTTGGGAAATCCAACGAGAAGAAAGTTAGTCATGAAAAATTCATGAAATCAAAATTTTTTTAAGATATTAAGACTAAATAATTTATTAATTTCGCCAATTTAGGAGTCTCGGATTCCCCCCCCTTTCCCCCCTCTTGATACATACCTCGCAAATAATTTTAAATAATTTTTGTTCATGGCCAAAAGGTAACATAGCCCCCACCACCTCCCTTGAAACAGACTTGCGCTTCAATTTTTGAGACATTGTACGAAAATTCTACACATATAAAAAAAATTTCAATAAAATTAATTTCTATTCTAAATAAAAAATAAAAAGTCGGGTAAAAACAAATTAAGATCTGTAAAAAACTCCAAAATTTATGAAAAAAGATTACTAGAAAAACTTCTATTTATAACTCTAAATTTTTTTTTAAATAAAAATACTTGAAAAAATCTATATATTTTTGAAAAAATGTCAAAAAAACTTTTTTACAAATTCTTTATGATATTTTTATTATATGTATTTATCATGACATTATTATTGAGACTTTTGAATTTGCAAAAATTTTATGAGTTTTTGCTTATAAGAAAATCAGTATTTAACACCCCCTCCCCACACCAAATCTATCTCGACGTCACCCAGACCTATTTTTATGGCTGAATTCCATTAAGATATTTTTTTTGAGGACAGATTAACTCAATTTATGCGCTTTGCTGATTAGCAATTAAGAAAAAAATATTTCGAGATTTAATCCTTTACCGGAAATGGTTGCCTCATACACGTTTGAAAATGCTGTAATACGGCCGCTGGCGACTACTCGCTTTCTGCAATGATAATCCGAATACTTGGGATGTCTTGTTGGGAACCCAGACTCGGATGATCTTAAGGCATCTCGGCGCGTAGCTCGATGTTGATCAATGAGCCCGATGAAGGCGGTACCTCGTTTTATTTTGAAAACCTTGACGATATTTATGAAACAGTCGGCATTCAACGTATTCAACACTAATAGAAAACTAGAATACGTATCAATCGCCTTAGGTGTACGCCGCATAGCTCAGGCTTACGTAACCCTCTGAAATATTAGATTCTGGTAGAAAGAATGAAAAAATCAGATTTTCATCGGCCAAATTAGAACGCTAAATCTGGGGACTTCAGAAAGCTACCTAATAAAATCTCGTGATGGTGTACGAGTTCCTCGGGAGTTGAGTAGTTTACGAGGTGTACGAGATCGGTGGTATTTAGGTTCGTTTTTTTTTCTCCTGCGACTTCTCGAGTGTCGTTGCTTTTTACATTTATAATTACGACGTCGAGGGTAATTTGTTTTATTAACTTGTGCAAGTATGACATTTGACCAGTCTAATAAACTGGTACTTTAACCTAATTTTGTCGTTTAGAGATCTCGTAGTACGAGCAACAAGTGTAAGAATTGTATGTTTGATAGTCGTGTAATTTTTCAACGTGAATTTTCACGACTTGCGACCATCAAGGTGGTGGCAAATTCGCTGTTTTATTATCCGACGTCCGGTCGTTTATATGACATTTTTAAAATACCTCGACATATATGATAATTTCATGAGTAGAAAGTCAAACAACAGTACTTTGCAACCATGTATTCGCGAATGCGGAACACCGATTGAAAATTACGAAATTTTTTCAATCGCGTTGGAAGCTGCGAAGAGCCATCGAATATATCGCCATAGGATGTCGGGATTTTTTTTATTTAGACGATGATATGGAGATTTTTTCGCGCCGTGTTTAATTAACTCCGCGTACACGACGTGTTTAATTGATGATTTTCACTTTCGACCAAATCGATGGCGCGAATTACGAGGCACATGCTTATGAGATGCGCGTTACGAGCCCGGTCGTATTTTTATCGAGGTTTTTAATTCAACGTATAGTAATTTTATCGTTAAACCGAATCGATGATTTTGTGAAGAAATCACATTTTTCTTTTATCACCCGAGATTGCAGTAATTTGTTAAATCGTGTCAGAGAGAGAGAGTTATTTGTCGAGGAGTCATTAACTCGAGCAATTGGTTCGATTTTTTACTCGCGAGATTTGTTTGCGCGGAATTGTGGCTTGAATTTTATGAAATATTTGACATTTATCGAACGAAACGTGCTATTCGATTGATATGATCGGGTTGAATGATCCGTTATGAGATGAGCACCGCGAGTATGAGGTAATTGAATGATTTAATTATGTTCGAGGGGATCGCGGTGTGAATGATTTAAAGCTCTTGGGGTTTCGGATTTAGGTTATACGTTCAATTTGGAGATTTTTTTATTGTCGAGGTACATTGTAATTGATTTATTAATTAGCTAACTCCAGGATGAATTTTACGTAAGCGGGATGGCAACGATTGCGTGAGCCTTTTGATGATTCATCAATTCATCGAGTGTTTTGAATGTACGAGTATATAATAGATTTAATTTGATCGTGTACTTGCACATGTGAAGTTGTTGACAGCTTGCGTACAAATCCGCAACACTATGTGACATTTCCATGTTCACGTTGCTCCGCGATTACGATGTTCATCATAAGACGTCACATCACACGTCACTTATAACCATGACACGTCACCGTAACAGTGACTTGTCAGCGTGTCATGTCATCATGAACGTAACGTGACACAACCACATGTCATGACCATGAAACGTCACCATAACAACGACTTGTCATGTCGTGTCATGTCATTAGATATGTGATCACGACATGCTACCATGGTATGATCACGTGTCACTCATAGCCATGACACGTCTCCATAACAATGACTTGTCATCATGTCATATGTCATCGGACGTGCTATCATGACATGTAACATGACATGACCAAATGTCACCGTGACAATAACGTGTCGTCTGTGACATGTTATGATGACCCGACAATATCAACATTTTCACTCATGGCCATGACACTGCATCTTAACAATGACTTGTCGTCGTATCACGTCATTAGACATGTCATCATGACATGCCAACAAGATATGATCACATGTCACTCATTACTGTGACACGTCCTCTTGACGATGATGTACCATCTATGACCTGTTATGATTACGTGGAAGTATCAAAATTTCGCGACGCTTTCTCATGACGATTTTCCATTGTGTGCCAGCAAGACAAGAAAATCTTTTAAAAAATTATTCCGATATTTTTCTTATAATTATTCAAAATTTAACGAATTATGAACTTTCGAAATTTTAACACTTCTTATCTTGTTAAATTTTGTGTTTAGAGAAAATGTGAAAATAACTCGTCTTTTAAAGCATTAAAAACTACAAAAAACCTTATTTCCACATTTCTCCTGTTTTCCAATTTAAAGAAGCGATCGACGTTTGAAACTTTCAAACGATATAAATGTTTCCATATCGGATTTGGGCGAAATACCGTTATAACTTATTTTGCAGTGCATGAAAAGCTCGATCAAAATACATTATATCAATTTTCCACCTACTTTTTGAAATGACCTAGTTACAAGCTTCTGTAATTTTTCAATCATTCGTTCAAATTTGACCTTTTGCGGAACACTGCACAATTCTCAAACCTTACTCATCTAATTCCTGATAAAATCACATAATTACACGATACAATTATCAATAAAAATCTAGATATTCCAACAAGGCATCTGGCACAATTCTACCCCCTCTCACGTCAAACTTTCAACAACTACCAATTGGCGAACATAACGGTTCAAGTCGATAAAAGCTTTCGATACAGCACTTCTACTGAGACAATGCTGAGAGCAAATACACCTCGTAGAAAAGGCGACATAGTAGTATACAATTTCGAATACAAATTAAATAATTACCGGTTTCGCGAGATATTTAGGCGAAAAATTAATTCACGTTAAAACCTCTTTAAATGGTATTTAAATTCGCGGCAATTTGAAAAAGTAAGTAGAAAGTTCCATAAAATGGACAAGTCATCATAGCTATGCCATAATTCATAACACACCTAAAAAAAAAAGATTACAAGTATCAATCAGCATAGGAAAGAGAAAGCAAACGGATGCAGCAATATCGTGGATTACCAACGCAATAATAATAATTACCTCATATCCTTAATTTAAACAATACAATCGGCCACTCGATACACGTCGAAACTAATCAAATAAAACTTTCTCGATTGATTTTCAACTAAAAAAAAAAGCCCTCAACGAAAACTCCATTTGTTAAATTTTTTCATACGTGAGACATCCATTTGATATCTTTCGAGGAAAAAGTAGATTTAGGTGAGGAAAAAAAATCCAATCTTCGATAATTTAACCGAGTTCTATAATAACGGTGTTTACTCGTCGATTTACTTTTTCCTTGTATTTTTCGCCATATAATCCGCTAATTGAGATTTATTTTTCGCGTCTTTTTTTCGCTGCTTCGATGGCGCGGATTCTCAAGTTCAACACTGTCACCGTAAATATTTTACGTGATGATGAGCACGACGTGCAGTTTATATCATCGTAACGTTGATAAAATCCTAAATCTTCTCCATTGTAAAATCATCCAGATCGCGTTTATGAAAAAGCCCGTGCACGACGCCAAAATAACAACGCGTCTAATTCGCTCTTGTACTCTCACTCAATTATTGTTAATCAGCTGAAGCCCGTTAGAATGCACTAACCCGTAAAATCAAGACAAGTGACAGTAGATTAATTTTTCAATTTTATATTGTTGTAATTTTTATTTGATCATCGTGTACTTCGCACGTAGAAACGTGAATGAGAACGAATACGCGATGTCAAATCTTCAACCAGTAATTTCCTCTTTAGCTCATCTTCGACGTATCGCACAAAAGTAAACCAAAATATTAAAAAATAATGAATTTTTTTCAACTTCCTACCCCGACCTCATCTCTAATAAAGCTGTTTTCCGCATTCGAAAAAAAAACATTCGTTAGAGAAACGTTTTCACGGTTAAAATGGGTCTAAAAATACGCGTCCCCTATTGATATGTCAAAACAAGCAGCATCTGGTCATTGTTTCACAACTCACCATCAGCCTCTCTTTTCCTCTTGTCTAGTCTCTTCTTGCCCTTGACGTCGAAACGGGAAATAATTTGTTTATATCACTATAATTATGCCATCGAATGGCGCGTATAGTTTTATTATTCCAGAATACGTTATCGTGTTTGAGTTTTTTCCACATCTCTTTGTCGTCCGAGACTCGCTTTTCGATTGGGAGATTGGGACAGTGAAACAATTATTCGTTTTTGTTGTTTGAAAATTTTTAAATATTTTATATTTTCAATTATTCATCTGCGTGAAAAGTGAAAGCTTCTGTATTTAGGCATTTTAATATTTTATTTATTTATTATTTTTTTTAAATCTTTTATACGCGCATTTATTTTTATTATTAATTATTTTTCATTATGCACTGACACGGCTTGGCGACCGTTAATTGATATTAATTTTTTTCAACAATTTGTTTCCTATATTGAAGAATATTTGTTTGACAATTTTCAATTACGTATATCTAGTACCCATACTCCTTACTTCCCCTGTGCATGGCACATTTCCAAACCCCGTGAGGAGTGACACTGAAAATACCGTAAAATCAGGGGTGCGTCTCGGGTTTTTATTAATGTTAAAATCATTCAATTGTTCAGTAATTGTTCACAATTGCATAAGAGTTGTACAAAACGATTGAATCGACGAAAAATTTGCTTAAAATTGCACAAAAATTGCCAAACTGATGTTAAGATTGATTAAAGTTGTTCAGTATTTGTTTAAAATTTATATGAAAACGTCAAAATGTCGATAAAATAGTTCAAAATTGATCAGAATTGGTTTAAAATAATGCAAAATGGCTAAAATGTTGTTAAAACTGTTCATTATTTGCTCAAAATTATTTAAAAACAGTTAAAATGTTGTTAAAATCTATTACAATTTATTAATGTTTCCCCAAAATTGCGCATAACTTGTGCAAAACGATTAAATTGATGAAAGAACTGGTTAAAATTGCAAGAAACCAACAAAAATATTGTTAAAATAATTTTGAATTGATCAAAACGAGTTTATAATTGCTTAAAGTTGCACAAAATTGTCAAAATATTGTTAAAATTGTTCAATATTTGTTCAAAAATGCACAAAAACAACAAAAATGTTGTGAAAATAGTTTAAAATCGATCAAAATATGTTTAAAATTGCGCGAAATTATCCAAATGTTGTTAAAATTGTCTGGAATTGTTCAATAATTTCTCAAAATCGCAAGAAAACCGTTGAAATGTTGTTAAAAATGCTTTAAAATTGATCAAAACTTGTTTAAAATTGCTTGAAAGTGCAGAAAATTATCCAAATATTGTTAAAATTGTTTAATATTCGTTCAAAAATGCCTAAAAACCACCAAAATGTAGTAAAAACGATTTAATATAGATGAATTGTCGAAATCCTGTCAAAATAATTTAGAATTGATCAAAATTTGTTTAAAATAATGCAAAATTGTCGAAATGATAAAAATTTTGAACAATTTTAACATTTCGTCAATTTTCCGCCATCTTGAACAAATTTTGACCGATTTTAAACTACATTAAATACATTTTGATAGTTTTTATGCAATTCTAGCCAAATTAATTTAATCGTTTTGCACGGCTTTTGTACCATTTTGAGTAAATCCATCAATGTTAATTAATTTTAACAACATTTTAACAGTTTTTATACAATTTTGAGCAAGTATTTAATAAGTTTGAACAATTTAAATAACATTTTGACAATTTTAAGCAATTTAAAACTAATTTTGAAAGATTTTAAACTATTTTAACGACGCTCTAAAACTTTCTATGCCATTTTGAAGAAATACTGAACAATGTTGAATGATTTTTGACAATTTTGCGCAATTTTAAACAATTTATGATATATTTCAGACTATTTTAACAACATTTTGATAGTTTTTTGCAATTTTAATCAAATACTTCATTAATTTAATTGTTTTGCACAACTTTTGTGTAATTTAGAGTAAACACTGATCCACTTTAATAAATTTTAATAACTTTTTAGCAGTTTTTATGCAATTTTAAGAACATTTTGACAATCACTTTCGGTTCAGGGTTTATTCTACTGCGGCAAGTGATAAATTGCAAAAAAAATTCGGCAATTTTCCTTATTGAACATCCCTCCTCCCTCTTCACCGGTACCTAGAAACTCTCATAATTTTTCAGTAGATGTGTTCGATTCTTCGCATCGTTTCAGGCAGATTTCCATCGCTCTGATTTTCCATAATTCGCTCGTACATCTCGTGAAATTAAATATCGCAAACTGGTACAAACGTCATCGGATTAATTGGATCCGAACGGCGATTTTGACCTATACCTCGACCTTAGAATAACGGCTACTAAATCTTACAAGCACGAATACTCGATAATTCATAAAAGTAGCCTTCTACCATCTATCAAGAGTGGTAAAATGTAAATTTACATTTTCAAGAACACTCTCGAGAGGTGTACACGATGGCGCGCTTTCATTATACAAACTTACGAGCCAGTTACGTGCCCATCAAATAGCTATGCAAATTTTCCAACTTGATACAGTTATATTTGATGGAAAGTAATCAGTTCGAATTCACCTTGGGATAGAGGTAGGTTTTTAACAAGAATATTTCAACTTGGTTTATCGACACGATGTGGATATTACGAATTCAACATTTTTTATCGATTTACTACGCCATACAAAGTCATGTAGGAAGGACTTTCACTGGGATTATAATCAAAGATGAGGTAAATAAGATAAACATCGAATCGATACGAGGGTAGTAGCGTTTTCAATTAAAAAAAACTCTTATTTAACGAGATCCATGTCGAATTTACGATCATGTTATATAAGAATATAAAAAAAAACCATGTATTTTAAATAATTAAATCTTCAACGTTCGCTGTTTAATTCTATAAACACTTGTCAACTACTTCGATAGTTAGTTCACGAACACCGTTCGAAAAAATACAATTATCGCGGACGAACCACAACTCGCACATTCCCTTTTCATAGATGCCGCAAAATTATCGATGAAACAAAGGTATAAAACGAGTTTGTTGATAGGAGCTCGTCGCATACGGCAATATATCTGTCTAACTAGTTAAATATGGAAGTAAATTAACAATCAACTTGAAACCTCCGCTTCCTCACAGAGTCCTTTTTAAAAACGGAAACATACGAGACAAAATTCTAAACACTTTCTACTGCATTTCAAAAGTATTGATGTAATCTACAAATGAAGTCATCAAAAACCGCTTTTTTTTTTCGGTAGGTGAAACGTTATACATTTGTTTTTAAACGTATACGCAAACCGAGCGTATTTTATTGACGAAAATGAAAGTCGTAGGATTTTTTTTGCCATTTGAAATTTCTCTTAGTTTGGTAACGTGGACGTATCATTGAAAAAAACCGCAGGTTCTGAAACACCGTAACGTGCAACTTATAATAATTCGATAATTTGACTAGTTTTTTTAATTAGGTTCAAGTTCGATGTTGCCCTAGATCAAGTATTCCTTCTCAACTTCGATTACTTTGGTGTCCGTGGGATGAAGTGGAACGTTGGATTATTGACGAAGGCGAAAATATCACGAAGCTTTATATGTATTTCGGTGGTTCTCTCGAAAATGGATTATTTCTCGAGGATCTGCATTTATTGATAATTGAGGAATGAAATTTCTCGATATAATAATCATTTGTAAGCACGTTAACTTTCAGGAAAACGAAGACAGATCCTCTCTCCTCCTCCCATGGTTTCAAACTCGCCATTTTTCAAGTGAACTTTGGTCAAGAGCACAGACATTTTTAGTAATATTTTCGGAAAGAAGGGGGGTGAAATAAATCATGCCAAGAAATACAAAAATTCGCCCAATTTTCAGGTAAAAACCGATATAGGGTTTAAACCCTCTTCAACCTCGCTCGACATCGCTTCTGGTGAGGCGGAGGAAGAAGGTGGAAAAATTCAATAATATGAAGAATGAATAAAGACTGAAAAAGTACACTTATTTCACGTAAAAAACTAAATTACACATTTCGTTGACTTCGATGTGCATATATTCACTTAAAATGGCCAACAAAGATGAATTATTCACATTTAACAAAATTATAAAATTTTTACATTTCTCTAGCAATTTTTAGGAGTTGAAAAAAATCACGAAAATCATTTCGTTTAAAATTCTCACATCCAACGAATAGGGTCAATGTTCGAAATGGGCTAAAGGCAAAAAGTATATTGTACCCCTTTTTCTCTTCATCATTCTTAAAAGTGAAATCCTCGAATGAATTTTTTGCTGGCAAACCACGTTTACCAAAATTCATCTTTGAGAATTTTTCTCAGTATGAATGGATTACGAATTTTTTTAAAATAATGACTACGCTTTTCAAGTGTTGGTGACAAAGTAAATGACATAATGATGCCCAAACGAAGCTATAGAACATTTTTTGGGAAAAAAAGACGCGTTTATATGCAATAAAAAATTAAAAAATTTAGTACCAGAATTATTATCTACGATTGCCTGAAATTTTCATATTATAAAACGAAAGACTGAATAATTAAAATATTTTGGATACTTTTGGAATTCCCAGGTAACATTGTCCCCTTTTCAGTCTGTTCTTCTACCGACCACTCTGCTACCAAAATGAATATACTCTTTCACAAAATCAGGGGAATTGAGTCATTTAAAAAAAAGTGCTTTTTCCAAAGTAATAGGTAAAATCTTTTAATGGATCGAGAATTCTCAATTAAAAATTTTTGATTTATCTCATAAGGCAGGAGAGCGGGGAAAACATTTCGAGATCTTTTTCGATGACGTGTAATTTATCACAAATAAATTTATATATATAATTTCTTTATTTTAAGTCTCACAAATAAATCTGATTTTTACCTCATTTTAGAATTTTTGAACGAAAATACGATTCCTTCATGGTTCGTTATATGGTTATTTCAACAATAAAAATAATGATAATTTATTTTCGTCGCAATATGCGACCACGACTGTTGTTGTCATTTTTACTATTGAGAAAATAAAATAACAAAATGAGTAAGGTAAATGGATATAAATGAGCTAAAAAAAGGGGGAAAAATATGTAGTAAGGATGTTTTGGAAAAAAAGAAATAGCCAAGGAAGAATAAATTAATTAATTTTAATTTATGCTTGTTTTTGATCCTTAAAAGTCTAATTAGAGAATTATTTTCAGAAGATTCAACACATTTTTTTCAAAAAATAGCCAATACCAAAATAATGGCATCTTAAAGCCAACTAATGTATTGGAATTTAAAATAATCAGAAGGGTGTTCGAACTCTAAAGAACTTTCATGAACACGTATCACGATCACTTGAAAGGTCAAGAGGTATAAATCCTCTGGCAATCCGTTGAATACGTCATTGATACTCTCAAACCAAAAGTGAACAATATCTACGCACATAGAAGCATACGCTTCGAATTACTCTTATCGAGATCTCTCCCAAAATTAATATATTTCAGAAAATTAATTCCACGGATTCTTTACATCTTGAAATAAATATTTATTTTTAATTTGATATCATCAACAAATGATACCGTCGCTAGACATCTTATCACACCTGTTTCTGAAAATAACTACCTCTTGATAGTACAAAGCAAACGATGATTTAATTCCAAAAACCAGTCTAGTTTTTGGGGTTAATATGAAAAAACGGCACCGAATCCCTTCACCTTGTTACACCACTCCATCACGTTTGGTAGACAGGTACAATACTCGGATCTCGTAAAACCCACTCGAAAAAAACTCATCGGCGTTTCACGGTTATGAACCTCATGAAAAAGCATGTAAAAACGCACCTGCTTTAATCCATCAAGACGACTCATTGATTTGGAATTCTGTAGCTGAAAGGGTGCAGATATTTCCAGCTGCCTGGTACGATTCTTGTCGATTTTTTTCTTGATTTTGGATTTCTTCGTATCGTAACTGCCTCCATCTTCGGGCTCGGATTGCACCTCGCGGTATTCCTGCTTGAGGGATCTTCGCTGATTCGGCGTCTTCATGTATCGACGTCTCGAAGCTTTTGGCGAAGTAATGGGCGACGACACCGGGGACGTTATCGGGCTACCGATAATTTGTAACTTCTGTACCAACGTACCGAACATGTTAAGTTGATCAAATTAACATACACTTCGTATCCATGTCGATATGGAAACACACGAATATCGCACAAATACGAACATCACACCTGCACCAGGTCACCTATCCGTTAAAAAACTCAAATCATCGATATACTCCAAACGGGGCAAAAATTACAATTTTACAACCGCAAAGTACAACGAAACAACGCACTGAACTATCAACATCACAGGTAGAAGCTACACAAAACCAGTTACCACGTCGCTTAAATCGAAAATGCCTTCGGGAACCACAGATATTAGACGGACACATGGTAGGAAGGTAAGTCGGGAATTGCGTACAGAGCTACACAGACGCATACCAACGCAACACATGCTTCGGCTGATCCCCGCTCATGCCCGACTTGTCTTCAACGTTCGTTGCGCTCAGTCTCCAGTTTATCGAACGACGTCGTAAGGGAATGCACGTAAACCACTCAGCAGGCTAGCGCCGATATCTTCGAGTCTCAACCACCGAACCACCAATGTGGCAAATTCGTTTTCAGGTACGAATCTCTTCGACGTTGAGGACCTCCGGATGGACGATTTCCTTGGACAATTTGAATCTCTACTCTTGAACGTCTCGTTAGACCTGGAATCCCTCAATTAGTCGAGGAACTTCCCTTATAAGTGTAAATTTTCTTTACAAGAAGCTGCGGAAATGATACACTCTCGTAGTTTTGTCTCGTAATTCATATACACGAGGGAATCGTACTCGTGAACGAATCATTTGCGAACGATTTCATCGAAATTTTATCGTTTTGTAAAAAAATAACTCACGAAGCAACATGATCAAATTATATGCCAACTTACAATCAACGTCCAATACGCGTAAAAAATATTTCGACAAAAATCGTTAAAAAAATTAATAAAAGTTTTCGAACAAACTCCGTAATGCTTATGAAATTTTTATTTTTTAAATTACGAGGCGTAAAAATAGTTGATAATTGCCTCCTTTCTGTCGTCAATAAAAATCAAGAAGTAAATAAAAGCCTAAAAATAAATTACCGCACACACCCACACATCAAAAGATTAAAGAAATTCGACCATATTTTATTTTATAATTTTTCTAGCAAAGGATTCAAAATTGTTATAGCGTGAAATTCAAATATTTCTGAAAAAAATGATTTTTTTCTAGGTGAACGCCAAAAGAATATACCACCCAAGAAGGAAGGAATTAATTTTTGAAAAGTTCAACCGAGCGTGGATATCTCTTTTTTATAAAGAGCTCAAAAACCGAATAAAAATCTTAATTTTTTTAATTTGTACGACCTTATTTTATTTTAGTATTTTTTTTAATGTTTACTAAATTTTAATAATTATTGAAAAAGAAATAAAGTTTGGTGGCGTCGAAAGAAATACGAAACGTCCGTGGATTTGGCTCAAATCCTACAGCAGCAACGTTGACGTCAGGGTTTTTTGAAGGAGGGGGAAAGAGAGATGTTTTTTCCTTTTTTTGATGTTGAAATTTTGAAAAAATACGATAAGAAACATGGATGAAATTGTTCACAACATAAAGACAAAAACATACAATTATTATTATTTTTGAGATACTTTTCGCATAAAATTTGCATCGACGTTTTAACGTTGTTATAAAATGCAAATAGTGCCCCCCCCCCGTCCCAAAAATCTGCTCCGCAATGCTGGAATATTGTCAAGTTACCACAAAAACATTTTCAAATTTTAATAAATTTTTTTATTTATTTTGAGCTCTTGAAGATGTTTTTATTACATTTTTCTTTCAACGAGGTATTAATATGTTTCATTATTTAATTTTTTTACATTAAATTTCAATGCATAAATTCAAATTTAATTTTATTTATTAACGATTTTTTTAATTTTTCAATTGTTTAAGAAAAAGACAATAAAAAACTTTTCTACACTTTAAAAAGCTTCATCTTAAAAGAAAATAAATGCCCCCTCCTCTCATCTCAACCAATCATCATATTGCTGCGAAATGTCAAAGTAAAATTCCAAAAAAAAATTACCAAGCAGCTTTTTCCAAAAACAAATTAAAGGGAGTTCATGGAAAAAAACTACTTGGAAATTTATCTTATAATAAAAGAAAAATTTTCGAGATATTAATTAAAAAATGCGAACGAAGAACTAAGCATGAAAAAATCGACGAATTCTCCAAATTAAAAAAATAAAAAATTTCTTTACCAAAAAAAATATTTGAAAATTTCCAAAACATGTTGAAAAAATTATAATATCATAAAAAACCAAATTTATTACTGATTAATAACTACGCTCACCGAGTGATTTCTTCAATTAAATAAATTACTACTATCGTGAGAATTTCTGATACAATCATATTCCCAACAATGTAAACATTGATTCGATAAAACCGCGATAAAGATATCACAATTCACAAATCACCAGAGGTCACACGGGGTCACCCCTGTCGTAATTCCGCGTAATATTCCGCACAACTAATCCGTCGAGTTTTTCCGCAATTATTTCCCTTTCTTCGTTCGATTTTCCATCAAAAGAACCTCAAATTACCCACCTTGCCGAAGTGAAAAAACCTTTAAACATTAAAACCTCAAAAAAACAAACCAACATCCCAGTAGCGCTGTTCACCGCTACGTAATCTCAGCTCTTGTATAAAAAACTTGGAAGTGAAAAAAACACGCGAATAAAGAACAAATAAAAACAATGAACCATGAACGATATCTATCAAGTGCCGTTCTGTTTAAATAACGTAATTGATGATTTACGTAATTTCGCGATTAGAGAGAGCCTCGGCAAGTCGTATAATGCGAAACAGCGCGAATAAATATGTTGATAAATCATATACTTTAATTACCAGCCAAGCCTGTTGTATGACTCGTGCAAACGTATTCGTCGAGTCGATAAATAATTCTGCGTCTGTGGTCGAAAAACTCCAGACGTACGCGTCAATTACTTGCAATGAAACATTGACGAGTATAGAAATTACTGATTCGTTTTGTAAATTAGCGATGTTTAGAAATATTAATTTACTTTGGATATTTTACCGTTTGGAAAATTTATCGTTTTTCGTTGTCTGATTACGGCCTGGTACATTACGTATACCTACGCGAACCAGATCCATAAGATCAATTGCATGCACCAATGATGCGAAGCGGCGTAACAAAAGGCAAAACACAAAAAAACACCTTGATCGACTGACCAAAACGCAATTTGAATATAATTCATTAACCAAATTCTCCGTTATGTGGAAGCGACGCTAAGCAATTACCGTAACTTAGATTAAATTTCCTACTTCAACGTATATACCCGAGATAAGATACATTTTTCTACTCCTTAATACATGTACTGTCGCCTATGCCATTAGGATTTTTTCATTTCCTTCCACCGATACTGTTTTGTTAACGTGTTACAATGATAAAAGCAATAAAAAAAACTAATCATAACATCGAATAAGCCAAATGATGTCACGATTCTGTAATAATACCGAGTGAATTACAAAGAAGCTCTTAGCCGCCACGGTATCTCTAAGTAGGCTCGCGTAATAAAATTAATTCTCATTTTCAAATGTACCACATCTAAACTCGAACCTTCTCAGCAATCGCTCTAACACTTCGATTAACCTTAAAAGACGCCAATTGCGAGAACGCGGATTCCGATTATGCAATTTAAACGACGACTATGCAAAACAGCGTAGGATAATTTTATCAAAGAAGGGAACCGCATTTACGAGTTAGAAAGCAATTCGTGTATGTTTTCCTGTACAATTCCAAGCGGTTCTACGTATTTATGTAGTAATTGGTAAACTCGAGTTACCAGATCAATGAGTATTTTTTTCAGAATTTAAAAACGATCTTTTCTGTCATCGCGAATTTTGACCTGATTCGGATCGACTTGGATTAATATCTATGTACATTGGTAGCTGAATTTATGGCTCTTGGGATATTTAAAGCATTTTACGGTTTAGGTACATAAAATCCTAATTTATGGGAGTTCATGACATAATGCAATTTAATGATAATTCGCGTACAATTGTACCTAATTCTACCATGAAACGATAAAATTGCAGACTCGTGAAATTTTCATGTTATGGAAGTTCGTGTTAAGATGAGAAAGAGTATTCAGTCTTTTTATGTCGAAAGAAAGAGACGGCTGGAATTATGGAGAATAATGAACCCTTAGTGAATCCTTTTTTTAAATGGGAAAATCAATGAGCACGCATCGGTCTCGAATTTCTTACAAACAGGTCACAAAACACTTGCGAGTTCATGGGAAATCCACCAGAAAGATCACCGGAAATTCGCTTGGAATTTACCAGAAATTTACTTAGGAATTTCCCGAAGATTTACTACGAATTTCCTGGAAATTTATTTGGAATTTACAGGAAATTCACCTGGAATTTACTTGAAATTTACTTGGAAATTACAGTAAATTTACTTGGAAATTACAGTAAATTTACCTGATATTTACTAGAAATTCACTGCAAATTACCTTGGAATTTACCGGAAATTTACTTGGAATTTACCGGAAATTTACTTGGAATTTACAGAAAATAAACTCTGAATTTAGTGAAAATTTACTTGGAATTTACTGGAGATTTACTAGGAATTTCCCGGAAATTTATTTGAAATTTACAGGAAATTTACCTGGAATTTACTAGAACTTTATTACTGTAGATTACCTTGGAATTTACCGAGAATTTACTGGAGATTTACTAGGAATTTCCCGGAAATTTATTTGAAATTTACAGGAAATTTACCTGGAATTTACTAGAACTTTATTACTGTAGATTACCTTGGAATTTACCGAGAATTTACTAGAAATTTACTTGGAATTTACTGGAGATTTACTTGGAATTTACTGGAGATTTACTAGGAATTTCCCGGAAATTTATTTGGAATTTACTAGAACTTTATTACTGTAGATTACCTTGGAATTGACCGAGAATTTACTAGAAATTTACTTGGAATTTAACGTAAATTTATCGAAAATTTACCTATAGTTTACTAAAATTTGCTTGGAATTCACTGGAAATTTATTCGGGTTTTTCTCATACCTTTATCGATGAAATGAAATACCCTTCTTCAAATCTTCCACTCGGTGGCTAGAGGAAAAAGGACTTGTAAAAAAATGAAAATATGGATTTTCCATCTCAAGTCAACCTTTTAAGGGTAGTCCACATTTCAGACATGTTTTTCTGATCAATTAGAAAAACCCGAATAAATTTCCAGTGAATTCCAAGCAAATTTTAGTAAACTATAGGTAAATTTTCGATAAATTTACGTTAAATTCCAAGTAAATTTCTAGTAAATTCTCGGTCAATCCCAAGGTAATCTACAGTAATAAAGTTCTAGTAAATTCCAAATAAATTTCCGGGAAATTCCTAGTAAATCTCCAGTAAATTCCAAGTAAATTTCTAGTAAATTCTCGGTAAATTCCAAGGTAATCTACAGTAATAAAGTTCTAGTAAATTCCAGGTAAATTTCCTGTAAATTCCAAATAAATTTCCGGGAAATTCCTAGTAAATCTCCAGTAAATTCCAAGTAAATTTTCACTAAATTCAAAGTTTATTTTCTGTAAATTCCATGTAAATTTCCGGTAAATTCCAAGGTAATTTGCAGTGAATTTCTAGTAAATATCAGGTAAATTTACTGTAATTTCCAAGTAAATTTCAAGTAAATTCCAGGTGAATTTCCTGTAAATTCCAAATAAATTTCCAGGAAATTCGTAGTAAATCTTCGGGAAATTCCTAAGTAAATTTCAGGTAAATTCCAAGCGAATTTCCGGTGATCATATACGAATATACCATTGTACATTCCATTATCATTAACGTACGATTTTCACGAAGCGGCGACTTTTCAAAGTAACCTCGCACCTTCAAAGTTACCCCAAATACTGTTACATTCTATCATAAATCACAACCTTACAACAAATCTTCTATATCTCCGCACACAATTATCGCAAAATGAATTTTTCGTGAAATATAATCAATATCAAAATTACATCTAAGTAATCTTCTCAGAAACCATTTCACCACCAAAACACCGTTCGAAGCAGCAACTCTTTGCATGCAAATCAAAACGGCATTCCGAAACAAAACACCTTTCGACGTAATTTCACAGGTACATATCTACATAATGAGTAAACAATCATTCTCAACACGCGTAACGTTTCGTTTCGCCGATACTCCTGTTTGAAAATTTTTATTACCTCGTTTTAAGTTATCAGCACCGAATACCCAACGAGCCAACGCAGACTAAACGCCGGCAGTTAAACCGTGTAATTAATTCAGGTCCATGTTGATTGGAATTGCACGCTAAGTAAGACGTACAAATGGTACCTATTCGAAGACTATATGACATCATACATAAAAGGTCATCGTCTACGAGTCCATCGCCGAAGCAAAAAACCACCTCGGGTTTAATAAATTTGACCCGGTTAAATACAACTTTTACGAGAACCCAACCCTATCTCGCGTCTAGTATCATCTTCGAGCCATCAACATTGCATAACTTCAATTGTGCAAGTTGTTTAAGAAAGTTCGATAAATTCGATTAAGAAAAAAAATGCTCGTACGATTAAAATAAGGTAAAAAATAGCAAACGATACAGCTTAAGGCTATATTCGTTGGATAATCGCAATAACGAGGATTTAAACGTGTCGCCTTACCGGAAAATCGACGATTTGTTCCAAGGAATATTTCGCTGCACCTTGTCGTAGTCGGCAAATATGTACGAAATTCTCGTCTTCAGCTTTTTTCTGTCGGATTACCCTGTAAAGTCCAAACATCTCCATAAACGTCAGCGTATTTTATAATTTCAACTCCATCGTACACGACATTGGAGACGTATTATGAAAAATAAATAAAAATACCGCCTCGGGCGACTTCGTAGAAATGATCCGCGTAATATATACGTACCTCTTACATATTGATTGATATCGTATATATGTACTTATCATTTTCGAGGGCACGTATTGACACGAATAATTCTAATCAGGTTAAAAATTGAAATTTTTGAATATTTTTTTAAAAACATCTTCAAGATAAAACTAGCTGAGCAGGTTTAACGACGTGAAGAAGTACTACGTGGAAAAAGATTACTGACGTTTCTTTGAATTTTATTGTCACTTTTAAGCATCGAGGATGAAAATAGCCAGAGCTGTCAAGAGATTTGTTTAAAATTGATCAAAATTTGCTCGAATTAGTGCTAAATTACTAAATTGCTAAAATTATTTAATATTTGCTCAAAAATTCATAAAAATAGTCAAAATGTTGTTAAAATTGTTAAAATTTGATTAATACTAGCTCCAAATTGCACAAAATTTGAGCAACATGATTAAATTAAGAAAAAAAACTGTTTAAAATTTGCTTAAAATTGCGCAAAAATACCAAAATGTTGTAAAAAGTTGTTCAATACTTGGAAAATTACACAAGTTTTAACATTTTGACAATTTTGCACAATTTTAACATTTTGTTAATCTTTTGCAATTTTAACCACGTTTTTCTTAATTTAATCGTTTTACACAACTTTCGTGCAATTATTAATCAACATTAAATCAATTTCAACAGCATTTTGGCTGTTTTTATGAAATTTTGAGCATATTGAATAATTTTAACGTTTAAAAAATTTGGTGCAATTTTAAGCAATTTAAACAAATTTTGATCGATTTTAACCTAACAGTTTTTATGCAATTTTGAGCAAATGTTGATCAATTTTGAATACTTTTAACAACATTTAGACAGTTTTGCGTAATTTTAAGCAATTTTAAACTGATTTTATTAAATTCTAAACTGCTTCAACGACATTTTAACGGTTTTATGCAATTTTAAACCAGCATTGAACAATTTTAACTACATACATTTTAATAATGTCGTGTAATTTTAAACAAATTTTTCATCAATTTAATCATTTTGTACAAGTTTTGTGCAAATTTCAACAAATACTGTACTATTTTGAACAATTTTAACAATATTTTTACCATTTTGTGTGGCTTTAAGCAACATTAATTAATTTTAACGGAATTTTGAGCGAATTTTTCTTAAAATTTGAGCTATTAGATCGAATTTTATTCAATTTTAAGGAAATATGTTGTGATTTAAATGGACATTTAAAGATGAAAGATGAGCCGGGCGGAATTTCCTGAAAATAATGACGATTCGTTATCTATAATTTAGGTTCGCGCGGTGGGGGGCGGGGCGATCATCGAAAAGCGTTCGATCGCGCGAACAGCGACCGGGTCCATGGCAGCAAAATCCGGATCACGCCCCTGATTACGAAGCAAATAACTAATTCAACTTACCTCTTGAAAACTCTGTAATTTTGTAAATAATTATCATATTCTTCCCACAACTTGTCGTTGAAAATGCAACCTAAAAATAGAACAAATTCTCACCATCATCTTTATTCGAGCAGCACACTGGTAATTCACAATCGCAGATGGAACAACTTCTAAATCAATTTCCTCTCGCATATCAATTACAAAAGCTTTTCGGAGCCACTTGGTCTCCACGCGTCGCCCCTGAGCACGCTGCTCGCACCAATTCAGCGTCCATCTAAACCACTTTCGCTGCTTGTTTCAGAGCATAATTTCGAAAATTTCACGTATCCATGAAAGAAGATACTTGAAATCAATAAAAATGTTCCAGATCAAATATACCTCGCTGATAGCATCGTAATTGATACCTCATAAACGCAACGTTTCTAGCGTATTCGCAAACGTGCTGTATTATTTGTACGATGATGTACATCGGCGAAAAGCCGCACCCAAGTAGCACGTTATATCTCGATGGCAGCTACGTGCCCGCGTAATTTAACCACAATCGTAAGTCTTAATAAAACAAAACTCTTCGCTCTGAGCTTTCAGTTAATAGAGAAAGTTGCTAATGAAAATAACTCCGGGGCATTTTCTGCATATGTTGCGTATTATTCCGCTGGCAAGTGTTAGAAAATGGTGTTATTTTTGTAGAAAAAAAAAAGAAGAGAAAAAAAACTAAACGTGATAAAATATTAAATAGAGATAGTTTGTTGCACGTTTTACAAAAAAAAAAAAAATTAAGGTAAATGGGGCGTTTCGACTATGAGAAAAAAATAAAATCCACGCAAAAAGGAAAAAGTTCAAAAATGGAGCATTTTCTCGTCACGAATTTTCTACGTTGCTTTTTTCGGTGATTAAAATGGACAAATATTCATATGAGCTAGATTTAATCTATAAAATTAGTCATTTAGTATTTCTGCTCAACTTCTACATATATTCGAATAGTTATCCAGATTTGAAAACTTCAAAGCTCCACAACTCCTTCAATACCACAGATAGGTAAAAAACATATTTGACCTTTTTGGTAGCACTAAGTTCCACTTCGAAAATTAGTTCAGTAATGATTTCACCAATTTCTCAAATTCGCTGAGTTATCGAGCTCATTAAGACTTCAAAACGTCGTAGTCTCCGCAAACTGCAATTTAAAGGAAAAATGTATACGAATTTTTTGAAAATACTCGTATTTTCCCCAAGCTACAAAATAAGTTCAATGCAAAGATCACCTATCTGTTTTAAGTGAGAAGTTATACAGGCGATTAAATTTAAAAACGACGCAATTACGCGAACCATATCTTTTCTGAATTTCCAAACGAACCACGCATTCGAGCGAATCTCTCCTAACGACCAATTTAAATAGGAGAAACCTCCATAATTTTTTCTCAAAATAAAAAATTCTCCATAAGTGTCTTCCACAATGGCAAATCAACTACAAGGAAGCAGATTTTAACAAGATTCGAATTACAAATCATCTAAGGGTACTTTCGTTCGCGGAATAAATTGGCATCAAAGAGATAATACGACATGTATTTTACATATCACGTACACAAACGAAAATACTTGTCACCCTAAGGACATGTTAACCATAGGTAAATCGTCGCACAATAGAACAACTAAACCGTTAACTTTCCCTATTACATAAAATTCCAAAATACTGATAAAAGATGGTCATTTAACGCGCAAAAAACAATTGTCATTTTTCCGCACTTGTTGCTCCGAAAAAGGTAAAAATTACATTGTTCCACGAGCCATTCGGTCTACAATGAAAGTACGCTTTTATTTCCCGCTTTAAAAAAATCGTGTATTAGTAAAAGTGATCTGACCACTTGAAACCGTACGTGTCTCGTTTATTCTCTCATTTTTTTTCATTTTATTTTCAGAATAATCGCTAATTTAAAATGATTAATAGATAACCTATCGTAACGGAATAGCACATGATCACCGGAAGAGATGAGCCAGACAGATGTTGAGAAAATTTCTATTTCATACAATGTCGATGCTAGATTAGGTTGTCGTTTTGTACCATTAAGTAAACCTTGATTTACTGTTTTAAACTTGCAACCGAGCCTCGGGCGTTCATGCAAAACAACATTCTGGTTTTTACTTTATTTTATTTTATTTTTTAATCTTCGCCATAGAAAGGAAAAGTTGATTGTTAAGAAATCGAAAGCTGCTCATATAGACTTTCAAATGATAAATAAAATCTGAAATTCGTACACATATATACCCGGCGCATATCAGATGTTATATGGAATTACCAAGAATATAAATTATAAAATGGTTAACTTTATTGCTAGTTTACTCCGTTCATTCATTCCATTATACGCATACAAATGCTAATCACCCAATAGTAAAACGTTTTGTAATGTTTACATATTAAACAGCAGTTCTAATTTATAAACATTTTTTTTATTCAAGGTTTCAGATCAGAAAAGTTACAGTTCTTCATTAGCCGCTTGCAGAAGTAAAAAGAGGAAAGAGATACGAATCAAAGGTGTCAAATGTAAGGTTCAAAATGAGCGCAAAAGAGCTATAAATTCTCGTAAGAGGGGTAAAAAAGATCAAAGTTTTATGTAGAGCACCTCCATCGTTTCAAAGTTTTTGGAGCCCGATAAAAGGAAGCGAATTAGGAATTTTTCAATGTGGAACGCACATCTAAAATTTTACGTGAAAATTCCTTCTCACCCCCATCCCATTTTTACATGAAATCAACGTATAGATCTTGTGGAACTGCTTTTAAAATCGATTCATCAAATGATTTCATCACTCGAGTATGAGTAACCGACTCAAATCACTCGAAAATATTCAAAACATCTGAATAAGTGGTCAATCTTTTTTTTATAAATTACCAAAAAATAGATAAAAATAACAAAAATTACCGCGAAATTACAAAAAAAAAAAAAAAATGAAAAAGCAGGAGCATTAAATTGATAAACGAATAAGCATTTACGTTTCATCTCCCTTCGACATCCTCGTTCCCTCCCCCGTAATATTTTAATAATAATAACGTCATCGATTAACGACAAAAGTACAGTAGTGACGTTATGTTTCGTCACATTGTGACGTATGATACCTGTTAAATTAAAATTTGTTTATATTTTTACAATAAAAAAGGAATCAATTTAATTATGTAATTTTAAATGTTTTTAATTCTTTTTTTTGGTATTAAGATTTATAAAAAAAAATTAATCAAAATTAACTGAAGGTGAAAAAAACAATTTTGATACATACACGTAAAAGAATAGAGAAAGTATTTTTTCTATTAATTACATATTAGACTGATTTAATCAATAATTTGATAAAATTAAAATTTTATCGAAGTAAGTTTTACTGACCATAAAAAATTATTGACTTGAAATTTGTTTCTTGGATTTTTCATGGATTTTTTCATTTTTTTTGGAAAACTTGTTTTTTTTTTAAATATCATTTTTGGCTTTCGTCACTTTTTAGACTCCTAAAAATTTTCACCAACAAAAGGACGAATTCAAGTAGTAATGGCATTATGAACTTTTTACTATACCATTTGACTTATGAAGTTAATTTATTTACCCAAGAACCTCTTGTAAATTTTTTTGAAGTAGTGATGACGTCATCAATTTGCAGTACTGTTTGATTTATGAGATAATTCATCTATCCGAGAATGTCATTTAATGACTGATGAGCCTAAATTCCTTTCACAACCTAAAAGTCGAGAGATTCCAACAAAAGGAGATCACCCGTGAAGCCATGATCGCTGTTTTCAACCTTTTTTGAAATTGCACCTCCCATCCAAATCGATTTCTACCTTTTTTGCAGTTTTTTCAAAAGCGAATACCTCTAACTGTATTTTAATTATAGGAACAGAAATAATCAAAAAAACAAGAGTACATACGATAACGACTCATTTTCGCAATTCTCAAAATAAATTCGGTTAAAAATTTGCGTAAAATGAAAAAAAAATGTAACACGATTCAAACGAAAGAGGAAAAAATACTACAAGATTTTTTAAAAAATCAACGTAATATTCCTTTGATAAGTTATGTGTATAAAGAAATTATGAAAAATAGAACAAACCACCCAAAGCGATTAGAAACAAAAATCGTCCAAAATTACCGACACCTTTGCGCGGTAACCTTCAGGTATGTTTTCTTCTTTTAATATCTAATTTCCCGGAATCATTTTACCACTTTACCGAATAAATTTCACGACATTACGTAATCCCAAGGTAAAGAATAGTTTTACGATATAGGCCGCGTTTTGTTGATTTCCATTTATGTTATTTGGTAAATGATTTTTACGATGAATTTGAAAAATGCTGTAGACTATTTTATTGTAAAACCTGTAATTTGCTTCTTTAATAATGATTTTAATGATAGAGCCAAGAATACGAAAACCAGTTCAACCCTGGGTATTATTACAAATGTGAAACGTTATGTAGAGGAGCAACCCTTGTTAAAGGAAATTTTACTTTTTTTTTCATTCGTCGTTCCACCTATTTAAAAACCTGTTGCATGTAGCTGCATCGTATAACTTTAGATATCATGCAGTTAGAATGCCTCACAAATCATTATTCTAGTTATCCTTTTCATATGATTAACATCTGCTTTATCACGAGTGGTCAGTCTCATATTTCATAAATAAAAATCGACGTATTTACGCTTCAAGAAAATTACAAAAAATAAACTGATAATACGCGACGTATGTATTCTTGCGAGACGAATACCGCCATAAAAATATTTATTCAAAAATCCGATCCGATTACATAAACGTCATGAAGTATTTCCCAAAACGCGTCTAGTTCGATTTCAATACGAATTCTACGAGTCTACCTAATCAACGAACCATCACTTGACGAACGAATTAAAAAACCCATGTAACGAGATTAACTACATTCTAATCTTATTTTGTGTAAAAAAAAAGAACAGTTAAATGATTAAAGTTTATAATTAATTTATTCCGACACTCTTCGTACGAATACCATAGCTGCCAGATGAAAATAAATTATCACTTTTTAACGCCACCTTCATCATCTTTCATTCTTTCAACTACATATGTAGAAATTACACTTACTCGGGTGTGATAATTAAGAAATAAATTCGAAAATAATCTCGCTTATTAAGAATAAACGTAATGAGAACTGTCTGTAAACATACTACCGACGATTTTTCGAATTATTTAAGAACTGGTCCAAAGAACCTATAATTTCGGACCGCTGATGATAATTTAATTATATTGCCATGAAAATTAGAAAGAAAGGTCAAGGATTTATGTCTTCTTTTTCTCGCTTTCCTCTCCGATAATTTCCACTTATACGTGGTAAAAGCTTAAAGCCATTGTAGCCGGGGTTCAAATTAACCGGATTGAAAGTTGCGCGCGAAAAGGTTCAATTTTGGAGATCGATTTAGAAATAATCATATAGATTAGGTCGAAATTAAATACTCGATCGAGGAATTACCTTTCGATGTATTAATAATTCAATTCAGATTTTTCCTCCGTCGCGTCGCTCCTTCTCGAAAGCATTTCATTCATGTAAATCGATCATTTTCCGT
Source organism: Maconellicoccus hirsutus (assembly GCA_003261595.1). Taxonomy (NCBI): domain Eukaryota; kingdom Metazoa; phylum Arthropoda; class Insecta; order Hemiptera; family Pseudococcidae; genus Maconellicoccus; species Maconellicoccus hirsutus. Next base: position 89,026 of record QBDW01001789.1, read on the forward strand.
TGAAGAAGAACCCGAAGAAATTCATATTCAACTTTCACTATTGAAAGTTTAAAATCCAAGACAATGAATATTTTTGCAGACTTGGATTGGAGTATTTTTTATAATTCATTCAAAATTTTTATTAACAAAATATCAAAATATCACGAGCAATTTTCAATAATTAGTTGGAGTCTTTAACCTCTTCCCCCCCCCCTCCTTACCAATCCATTTTTTTCTCAATTATTTTGTATTGAATTTTGAGAATGCCAAAAATTTGAACAAGCGAATTAGATTTTTTCATCATGATTCGTATTTTGAAAAAAAAAAAAAGAGGCATAAAATAAAAATTATTTTAAACCAAATCAAATTCAAATTAAAAATTAAAATTATAAAAAAATTCAAACAAAAAATGAATCATCCGAGATGCTGATAAATACAAAAACATAATGGGGAAAAGTCTTCAACTTTCCTTTCGTATGACTCAGATGTTCATTTTTGTGAATCATCTGTATCGAATCATCTTGCCTGCGTTCTTTGTTTCCAAAGAGCGATTTTTTTTTACTCAATATCAGGGCTGTATTACAACCTCCCCCTCCCCGAATTGATTTTTAATATTTTTCATTTAATAAACAATTGGAAAAAATTGTGAATCAATAAAATAAAACATGACGATTTATGCAATGAGATCTCCCATATGCCTGAGGTCAAAAAATTCAATTTAAATGAAAATTCATAACTATACGAGCACTCTAATTCGAAAATTGAGACTTGAAAAAATGCAATTATCAAGCAGTGCGGAGAAAAAAAATGGAAAATTTTGAGGAGCTAAGAGGAACATTTAAGATTTCCGATTCACCCTCCCAGCCACCATTAAAGATATTCACCGAACAAGGTCAGTAACCCTTGAGTCAGGACTTCAGGTTAACGGGAAAAATCGATCAAATCAAAAATTTTTAAATCTGGGCTCATACCAAAAACACATAAAAATTATTTTTCATCGATATTTGAAAAAAAAGGGCGAGCTTTTAAAAAAATAAGAAGATAGTCATTTCAGTATACATTTAATCATTTAAAAAAAAAAATCGAGAAAATGAGGGATTTTGGATTTTTAGCACCATTTTACTGAATTTTCTCATTCCCCCCCCCCGTTCCACCCCTCTCGTCATCCTCCCTTCCACCGTAACTTCATCAGGCAAAATTATCCCTCAAATGAAAAATTTCGTCTTTTCGACCTCGGAAAACAAATTACGAAACTTTGACAATTTCGTAAAACCGAATCGATAATTGATCAAGATCGAATTATGGAACTTGGTTAATTCATAGATTACTGGAGATTTTGCGATTCTTCGAGAAGAAAAATCTATTATTCGGAATATTTAATTACTCGATTATTTAGCAATAATTGTCGACGTTTACGAAACATTAATCAGTGTATTATTAAATTACGCGTGACGTAGTTTAATTAACTTTTTTAATGGCTTAGAACGCATTTCCGTTTGTTGATAATGTTCTTGAGATAGGAAAAACGTCAACGCAATCGCTCGTTGAGGTAACTGATTAAAAATTTTGGTGGTTTAAGTTTTCACTGTAGTCAAAATTATTAATCTATTCTAATTAAGAAATCATTGCCTTAAATTCGGTTTAGAAGGAAATCATAAAAAAGAAAATAGATCCACTCTCCGTTTCTTCAAGGATGAAAGTGGTGAGATTGGAAAGTGGGGGTGGAAAAATTGGAACACGCAATTATACACTCAACATCCCCAAGAGAGATAAAATGCAATTTTCTCGTATTTCTCAATATTACTATAAAATACCGTCGATCCTTACAAAGTACCTCCTCGAAATTCAAATATCGTCACAACAATTAAGTCAAAAATCAACACTGGCCAACTTATTTCTTCGGTCGTACACAAACCCCACAGGATGTCCTCTAACCCTAATACCTACTTAAAAATACATTCGATCACATCTCGACTGGATCACGTTATCAAAAAATGGAATTTTTTAGACGCGTGTTAATTGTATAGAGAATGCTTGCGATTTGAATATTAATTCCGTAAAAGGTAAATATACGTTTGAAACGGACGCGACAAAAGAATAAGGTTACAAATTGTTAATACAAATGACAAACCTGGACAAAAATGATCCATGAGTAGAATATTTCATGTTCTGAATATTAACCGGACATTGTTCCAAACACAATCACATTTTATACCATTTAACACGCAAATGCCGACAATTTCAGACGCGCAATTAGCATTAAAATTCAAAACTTACGAAACGAGGGGAAAAAAACACAAAACACTACACAAATTTCTAAGCGAAAGATATCGAATGTCCAGCTGAGCATATAGTACCATTACTTCACCGGCGACCATGTTAAGTTTTTATGAATAAAAACAGGTTGAACTTCACATTGGCGATTTAATAGTAGGGTTATTCAAAACGCTGAGACGTAAAAAACGGTTCAGCTTTGATGTAAGTGAATACGTAGTAATATGATAAGATGTAACTTTTTATTAGTCGGCAAGCGAATAAATTTTAACCAAAGAATGGATGTAATTTAAACATTTTTAGAATATTTTTTTCTCCCAATGTGACTCATGTAATGTGAAAGTTTTCTCTTTTTTTCAAAAAAAAAAAAAACCTTAACTAGTTTGTTCTTATTACGATAAAGATCAATGACATTGTTATAATAAATTAAAATACGCTTAAAATGCTAAAAATTTAGGTAAATTTGTATTTTTCGATTAATTTTCCTACGATGACCATTTTCAAAGCGAAAGCGACACAGATGCTGGACTATATCATTAATCAACGAAATAATCGAAAGTATGGGAGAACTCTAGGCCACCTTAACGTCTGAAAAATCGTCTATTTTTATTCAATGGTCACTTTCTATTATATAATCAAGAAATAATTAATTTTCCGATATGTCATTGCGAGTTAACCATCGTTCCCTTGAACTTCCGATAGCGGTCGTGTCTCTTTTAATAGACATATTCAGCCAATGAATCAGACGCATTTTCTGACATGAATTTTTTCAATGGAAAATTAACGGTTGTTTTGTACGTGGAGATTGTATGGAAATTTTTCCATGTTACATTGATTTACTATCTCTTGTGATCATTGAAAAATACGTCGGAATAATGAAAGCGCATAAACCTAAAATTGGGCTTGAGCATGCGAAATGAGGAAAAAGTTGGAATTTTGTATGAACCTGAAATTTATAATAATGTGGATTTTAGATGGGGAGGGAGGCAAAAAACAAAAAATACCAGATAGGTGCTTGAACCTTCATTTTTTGGTACCAAAATTAAATTACGTTAAAAACAAAAAGTATCTGAATTTTTGATGGGAAAGGGGGG
>QBDW01001791.1:0-39830 GCA_003261595.1 Maconellicoccus hirsutus
CAAGCCATTTCAAGCCGATTCAAGCCAATTCAAGCCAGTTCAAGCCAATTCAAGCCGATTCAAGCCGATTCAAGCCGATTCAAGCCAATTCAAGCCGATCCAAACCTACTCAAACGAATTCAAGCCAGTTCAAGCCAATTCAAGCCGATTCAAGCCAATTCAAGCCAGTTCAAGCCAATTCAAGCCAATTCAAGCCAGTTCAAGCGGATTCAAGCCGATTCGATCCAATTCGATCCGATTCAAGCCGATTCGAGCCGATTAATTCCAATTTGTCGCGATGCAATTCGATCTATTTCGATCCGAACCGGTCTGATTGAAATGATTGTTGTTTTTGTTCTTCCTTGTCCTCGGCCTTAAGAGCATTTGGCACTATTTTTTTTGTTTCTTTTGTTTCCTTCAACTTTTTTTCGATTTCAACTTGTTTTTTTTCTTCTTTTACGATACAACCAAACTAATACTCGTAAATACTTGTTTTGTAATAAAGTAATGGCGGATTGATGTGCGTGTGTTACCGTTTTTGTTTATGATTACATTTATGCATTTAGCTGGTTCTTACATCTGTATCAGAAGAATACCTACTGTCGTGTACATAATTATTAGAAAGAGAGGGTACTTTCATTTTAATACGACTCTGTATCATCATCCATATACTCCCAATGGATGGGCAGCCACACCACTAAGTGTCTGCTACCCTACCGTCTATACTTCACCTTAAAGGTTCTTCAAGAGATGTGTCCCCTTTATGGAAACGAAAGGGAGATGAAACTGAAACGAAATGGAAGTGAAATAGAATAGAAACGAAATCAACATAGAAAAAAAACAAAGTGGAAACAAAATGGAAACGGAGTACAAACGAAAAAGAAACCAAACGAAATCAAAATGGAAACGAAACAGAAACGAAATCGAAAGACGATGCTAGATACCTGCCAAAAAAATTTCACACATTTCAATGCTGAGGCTTTGTGTAGCAAAAATGCAAAATTCTCAATAAAATCTGAGAAAGTGTGACAAAATGCCACAATACCAAGTTGATGGGTAATGATGCTTGTGCTTCTCTCTACCTCTTGCTACTATTTTAGTTGCTATTGCAATTTTTCCTTTGAGGGCACGTGCTCCCACCAAAAAAGCATAGCACATGACATTTTGAAAACTGCAATCACAGCTTTCTGTACCAAAAGTTTTTCAATAAACGGATCAAAATTGCTCGGAAAATTCCCATAATGTGTCAAGAAATAAAACACCATTGAATTTGAAACAATCTGTATTTACGATCAGTTACATTTTTCATAGTAAATAGTAATTATTGCTTTATAATTCTACGTCGTATACATAAAAAAAAGAGAAAAAAATACATAAGGACACAATACAGTGAGCTAAAAATATCAAACGACAGAACTTTTGAAATATGCTAAAGAAAAGTATAAAAAGTCAACTACATACAAAAAGTTATAAATCTGTATAAGCTAACAAGTAACTACGCTGGACCCGCAAAAACGACAGAATAAAAACGCCTACCCCGTAGAAAAGAAAAATCAACGCGAATGAGAAAAGAATGAATAACGATACGTTTTCATACAAAAGAATTAAATTCTTTAAAAATAATTTAATATGATTGTCTATTTACTTTAGAAATTTACAATTATCGCGTAAAATAATTCATACTCACAGTGGACTAAATCTGGCTAAGGAAGAAAAACGAAATATCCTATAAAAGCGATTGATTGTTTACCTATATGAATATTTTCTAATTGATTTTTTAATTTTTATGTATGCATTTTCAAGCGTTTCCACGTATCTTAAAGCATTTTTTTAAATTTAAGAACAGTAGATAAAAAACAAGTAAGTACTAATCAGTTCAATCGAAATAAATTTTCAATCTAATTTTCTTCAATATTATAATTTTTAACGAGCTTGAAAAAATTTCAAAAAAATCTAAATTTTTAAAAATATTTCACTCGGACAGTGTCAAAACCACGGAGGAAGATTTCCTTAAAAAATTGACGAAAATTTAAAATGAAGCACACTCTCGTTATTATCTACTGAAAAAAGAACATAAATGGTAATTGGTGCGATGATATGTGACATTTCATAAATACATAGTAAACATTCCAAACAAACAAAAAAAATTAAAGAAAGAAAGAAAAAAACAATGTAAAAATACATTATAAAATGAAAATATATAGTATTAACTTTCATAGAATGTAAAATGTATAGATGAGAAAAAAATTACATTTGGTGTTCCCAAAAAAAATTTAAATTAATATTTTACATTATAATACAAAAAAAAAAAAAAAAAAAAAGAAAAAAGAAGTTAACAATTAAAAAATTAATACATTATCATAGGATACACGGTAATTTTTCCTTTTTCCCCCTAAAATCAACAAATTAAAAATTCACAAAATGTGTAGCATGATATATTTGATTCATGATGAAAATACTGATGGGAATTTGATTTGTTTATAATTAGGTACTTCATTTTTTTTTTTTAGTATCACTAAAACGCGATAAAAAACAAGCTACATAATGGTAACGTTGAGAAATTCTACGCTATCTCGGCGTCTTTGTATTACTCAAGTGGAACAGCGCGTATCTCATCTTAAACATGCGTTTCAATATCTTTTGAAACAGATTGAAATAGTTCTTGGCCTGAAATAAAATCGCATAGATAATAATCTTCGCATATGATCTGTATTGACTATCGATACAAAATGATTCAATCTCAAAACTCAAAAAGATTCCAATACTATGGTCTGATAGTGGTGCTGATCTGCTACCATCTTACAACGCATAGGCACCGATTTATTTATAACCTCAGTGCCATCGTTCAACAACACATTTTCAAGCCAGGCTCAAAAATTTAACTTAGTGCTACGCGTTGATCTTACACTTATGAATGCCTATATAGTGGGTAACGTATGGAAGAATTTTCGTCAGAGAACGACAGTGGGGAGAGGTCCGCACTGATAATGGTAGGTAAAAGTAAGCGATCTGCGCAGAGTCCGCGCAAGTACGTCATGTGAAATTGTGAATACATACTACTATTATTATCGTTGTGCTGCGCAGATCTGAAAATTTGACTAGTAGGTCTTGGCGAAGAGACGCCATCAATACCACCGAATGGATTAGGTCCCTCATTAGAGGTATAGATGCGTGGTACAAAAGATCGGTTCCAATGCCCGGCATGCTCCCCCTTAAGTGAGCAACTGCTGGTGTTACTATGGCGGGACAAACTGTCTGAAGAGATGTTCGTTACAGCCAGCCATCACGCCCAGGAAGAAGAAAGCTGAGCAGGAGGGGCAAACGCAGGAGATACGGAGGGAGCATAGGTTGGTATAGCGTTCTGGGTTTGAATCTGGTGGCTGCCGGACATATGTCTCATTGCAAAGAGATGGGATCACTGGTGAGCGTCCCAGTATTAAATCTCAAGCTAGGGTAGAGTTGCACTAGCATGTACGTACGCTCCCTGAATAGGGCATACCTGTTGGGCACCCGTGGAACAGTAGTGGACACAGCCGACAGTAAGTGGTCTGTTATCTTAAAATTAAAATGCTTTAAAAGGTAACACTATTATTGATCGTCTCATTGTAATAACTAAGTAATTAATTTTTATCGAAAAGTGCGTTTATTCCACTATCATTTCAGTCCTTCGGGCCTGATTTTACGGCTTCGATGGTTTTATGGTGTTGCAAATGGAGTCGAAAAAACAAACTGTGAGTTACTTTCGTGATTTTGTTCGCGACTAGTTCGAATGAAATTCGTAAATGTCGGCAATCGGTCGCATTTGAACAACTAAATTCGTTCAAGCAACTGATTTGTATCCAGATTACGCTAAACTTCAAAACTTCTTAGCTAATCGCGCGTTCACAGCTGAAGATTTCGCTGCTCGTAACGTAAACAGAAAAGAATCGTCGTCGAAAACGTCGTCAACTGAAACGAAACCTTCAACGTCAACAACGTTCGAAACGTCCAACAAACCAAAAGAAAAACGTTCGTTTACTACAATGGTAAGCAAAACATTAAAATGTGTCGTATGTTCGCAATCGCATTATTTAAATCAATGCGATCAATTTTTGAGCAAAAACAACCAAGATCGTTTCAAAACTGTTGAACAAAACAAGCTATGTATTCGATGTTTTAATCCTTTTCATCGAGTAGCCGGTTGTGATTGTCCAAAATGTGATGTGTGTAATGGTAATCATCACAAGATTTTGCATCGTGAAGAACGAAAAATTGAACCTGGTCTATCGTCGAACTCATACCACTGATCGTCCTAGCGATAAAGTTTCACTATCCGTCGTATCTAGTGAAAACGTAAACAAAACAATCTTGCTACCTACTGGGAGATTGAGGAAGCCGATAAACCCCAAACCAGTGAACTCAAACTAAAACATGTCCAAGAATCTTGAACGTAACGAAGATGGTCGTTTTATAACGAAACTTCCATTGAAAATTGAACGTGAAAGACTAGGAGAGTCTAAATCTAAAGCAATTTCATCTTTAAGACGAATTGAAACCAAATATGATCCCAACTTACGTCAAACTTATATCGAAGTTATGGGTGAGTACTTAAAACTTGGCCATATGGAGGTAGCCAAAACAAATATGGGAGTCAATCAACCTATCATATCCCTCATCGTGCCGTAGTCAAACTAACGAGTACAACAACGAAGGTCAGAGTTGTATTCAATGCTTCTTGTCCCACATCGACTGGAATCTCACGACGCGCTAATGGTCGGTCCAACTATTCAGCCAGAACTCATCGAAGTTCTAATTCGGTTTCGGTTACCCATGGTCGCTTTTTCGTGCGACATCTTAAAGATGTATCGACAGATTCTGGTGCATCCATCCAACCGTGATTTACAACGGATTGTTTGGCAAACAGATGCCCAGACGCCGATCCGAGAATTCAGGCTAAATACTCTAACTTTTGGAACCTCGCCTGCGTCGTATATCGCAACAAAATGCTTAGAAGTACTAAGCAGCTCGATCGTAAACGACTATCCGGAAGCCAGCAGATCAATTCGCGAAGACTTCATCATGGATGACCTGCTGACCAGGGCACAAACTATCGAAAGTGCAATTGAACTCCAACGAAAAATACATAGCACGCTCGCAAGCACTCAATTACATATGAGCAACTCAGCGGAGTTCCTTGCGCAACTGAACTCGAATTTAATCGAAGGAACAACAACATTCAACTTTGGACAGAAGAACACAATTTCTTTGCTTGGCTTATTTTGGCAAGCCAACAACGACACGTTAGCTATCAAACTCTAACTATGAGAAGACACCTCATCTTCAACTGTTTAACAAAGCGACTCTTGTTATCAGAGATCGCTAGGATCTAAGACCCAATCGGCATAATCGCTCCAGTGACCATCAGAGCAAAATTAATGCTGCAAGACGTTTGGAGCGAGAATAAAACTTGGGATGATACCGTCTCTTCGAACATAATAACGTCCTTCAAGACATACTATGAAGAATTGCCCTTGCTGAGTACGTTTTCAATTCGTCGCCGCTTCAGCCTATTTGAAAAGGTAGCTGAATCTCAACTCGTCGGTTTTTGTGATGCTTCGGAACGTGCGTATGCCGCAGTAGTGTATTTGCGTTCGGTTGATGAATTCGGTAATGTCGATTCGTATTTTGTCGCGTCGAAGACCAAAGTCGCTCCAAGGAATGAATTCAAACTAACCATTCCGAAACTCGAATTGCAAGCAGCAGAACTTTTATCGCGTTTATTAAAGTGATTATTAAATGTCTTGAAAGTGAACTCATGTGTCGCGTTTTCTCATTCTTCAATTGTCCTTGCATGGATAAACGGAGATATGAATCGGTGGACATTGTTCGTACGAAACCGTGTGCGTAAAGTGACAAGTGTTGTCGAACCACGTAAATGGTCGTATGTTAAATCAAAAGCCAATCCTGCTGACTTGGCAACTCGTGGAATTCACGTAAACAACTTAACGAGTAACGAATTTAGGGTGAAAGGTCCTGATTTTTTACGTAAAAACTCGAAATTAGACATTGAAAAAGTCTATCCTGATAAAGATAAACTGGTTCGAGTCGTCGACGTCAAAGTAAAGAACTCAACAAAAAGGAGAAATGTTCGCTCGTTCGTATTTTTAATTAGTGGCGATGTCACTGAACATCCCCACCGGGGGGAATAATGTTATACGTAGAAATGACTTAATAAAATGCCATAAAAGGTAACACTGTTATTGATCGTCTCATTGTAATAACTAAGTAATAATCTTATCTTGTATCGTCGCAGTCCACTTTTATACTTGAAGTGTAATACACGTAATTTTTATCGAAAAGTGCGTTTATTCCATTATCATAGTCTGAAGTAAATTAAAGTATGTTGGGATGCATAAGTGTACCGAGCTAGAAGCTAGGGTCATTCACCTGGTAATAAATGCTAAAAGAGGTAGGATGAAGCTCACCCAGTAGAGGAAGTAGGTATTGCATTCCGCTCTGCTACCATTTCAAGCCACTCCCTCTTCATAAGATTTATTAATTATTAAATAAAACCAATGTTGTATTTACTTTCGAAATACGCCACTAAATCAGAATCTCTAAATCGGGCCGCAAGCATCTTAGGAGTTTGCCCATCGGCATCAGGAATGCTTACAGTTGCCCCACATGCCACCAACAAACCGCATAATTTCTTATCACCGACTTTGGCTGCTTTATGAAGAGCAGTTTGTTTTCTAAAATGATGCACATGATTAACAATCATCTCAAGTAGAAGATCCGCCAATTGAACACACTCACTTGAAATCACTTTTATTAACTAATGACGGAGGACCGCAGTTTAATACAAATTTGGCAATTTCAAAATGGCCCAGTGCAACAGCGTAATGCAAACACGTTTGCCCCGTTTCATCGGTACTTTCTAAGGAATATCCTCCATTTATGTGTAGTTCCTTTATCTATGAAACAAATTTGAAATTTAAAGCTGGATGAAATTCGCCGCAAATAACAGACGTTTCGTACTTACCGTTTTTAAATCACCCATCTTCGCCGCGTGTATCAATCTCTCGGTGGTTCTTTCATTCGAGTCGCTATAAAAAAGAGGAAAAATTCAATTTATGACGTTAAGAATATGCGCGCGCGTATTTTTCATATTTAACGTCACGCTTTGTTAAATAATATGAACGAATGAAAGTTAATGAATGGCATTACGCGGCATCTCGGAGCGTGATTCGAATGCTCGATTCGAATCTGCGTGATTCGCATGGTAATTCGAACAAGCCAACGAATACCGCGCCACGGATGAAGAAAAAAGCATCTAAACTCAAAACTTTTACTAGCGAAGCTGAGTAGGGAAATGTAATGAGAAAAATCGACTTACTCTAGTAGCTCGCGGATACGCTGACGTAGGCATTTAAATGCGTCAAATTCACTGAACTTTAGAGAAGGCATGCGATTAAAAGCAGTAAGCGTAGCATGCGACATGCAACAATTTGTAAATATAATATAAATATCGAAACACGAATAAAGCTTATAGCAGAGCATACCACACCGAATTTTGAAAAATTACCAAAACGCTTCGTACAATGCCAATAAAAACAAGCACGTGACAAGACCAATATCACGCAACTCTTTGCACACCTCTACTACCACAGCAACAAAATAAAAGAGACAGAGAGAGACAAGAGAGGCAGCAAGCTAGTACTTGAATCCTTTTTCATTTTTTTTTTACTCTAGTAAAGCTTCGCAAACCGACTTCCACTACATCGCGATTTGCTCCATTCGCCGATCTTTTTTTCACGCTATTCGGCGCCGTCCATTGAAGAACGTGCGGCTACAAACGTGGCTTTTCGAAAAACAAAAAAATGCGCAAAAACAACCAATTCCACACGCGTATTTGGTTTCTTAAATCATACCTAGGCACGCTTTCCGTAGTACAAGTACTAGATGTGTTCGACACCACGCTGTATATATCTGGGCCCTGATCTATTTTATCCACACTAGTTTGCTCTTGATGCATACTATTATCCAAAGAGGACTCTTTGGATGTTTCTTCGCTGGGGCTAATGCAGATAAAGTTAAGAGCATACACGTTATTAAACTGACGTTTAGGGAACGCGTAATAAAAAACATTCCGTATACGATGTTGGTTAACCTATTGATCTTGATCATTGATCATATTCTTTTTGATTCATAACCTCGTGACATAATGTTTCAGACAAATTAGATTTCATTAAATTTAGGTTTTTTTAAACCATAATGTAGATAGCGCTAGTATACTACAAATATGATTGGCTGCTGAGCTCATTTTGATAACAAACAACCAATCACACTACACCACACTAGCGCTCTCTATTTTTCAGTCTCCGTTTATCAAACTATAGAGAGCGCTGGTACAATGTAACATGATTGGCTGCTGATAGCACGACCAGATCGGGAGCACGCCGGAGCCAACAGATTTTTATCATAATAATGACGTCATTAACTACGTGTTATCATTATCAAATTGACTTATTGAACGAAGTGAACACAACATATTTGATTCCGCCATAAATATATGAAAATTGAAATTAATGCTGCGAATTGTTGCATTAATTAGGTTATTGTCACGTTTTTTAACGAAAAATGTAATCTGAATTCATCAAAATATACATTATGAGTTTTATTTGCGAAAAGTGTTCAAATAAATATTCTTTTAAAAAGAATTTAGTTTGCCATCAAAAGATGCCGAGAAAAAAGCCATTACAAATGCCTTCCAGAATAAAAAATTGGTAGTCTATTAAAACTCTGATCATAAATATTAATATCGATAAGACGTTATTTCATTAAATTGCAATAAGATGAAATTAAGTTGTATCTTTGTTTGTTTTCACTAAAAATTAAAAAAAAATAGATAAACAGAATAAACTTTGCAGGGAAAAACGGAAAATAATTGAAAATGATTAAAAAAAAATAGAAATGAAAAAGATGTAAAAAAAATCCTTTGCTCATGAAGTGATGACGTCATTGTTATGATAAAAATCTGTTGGCTCCGGTGTGCTCACGATGCGGTCGTCATTTCATAAATAATAAATCACATTGCACTAGCGCTCTCTGTGTATTGTTCAAAAAATCTTTATAAAAAAATTGTTCATGTTGAGTCTATTCAGAGTAGAAATTTAAACCTGGGATGGCCAATCAAGCAAGCATGACAATGAGTATGAGGCAAGGCAATACATTGAGAAAATACAAATTACATACTGAAATGAGGAGAACTTGTTAGAGAGTGAAATAAATAGAAGTGAAGAGGAAGGGAACAAATAATATCAGATGAGCACGATCATATAATACTAAGAATGTAATGCAATATATACAATTTTTTGGAAAAAAAATTCCTCTCGAGTCCTAACCTCTGTTTGAGCTTTTCTAAAATAAAGCTACAGTGATTTATTTGAGCATAGGCGTTAATTTCTCATCTCTTTAAGGAGATCAAGACTTAAAAAGATTTTTTTTCAAGCACACCTCATAAAAATACACAACGCTTCGTCAAAACCACAACCCTTTGAGATCATAAAAATCAACCAGTCCCCCGGTTAAAACCAACATCGTACGTATTAAAAATGCCACATTCTAATCTAATGAAAATTTTTTTATTTCAATTTTTAAATTAATAGTTATATTAAAACGCATTACAATTATACACAAGCTTAATTGTAGAGCAATAAAAAAATTGTTAGTCAGCCGTACTCATTACTCATCCGCGTATGGTTTACGACAACAAACCATCCAGCAACTGAAATTTCCCACATTAATATACCACAGTTTTGACCATTAAAAACAGCTTTTTAATATTCATGTATTTGTGCAGCGTGCTTCAGCGGTTACTTGGCTCCTTCAGAATTACGAATAGACAATTCATCAGTCTTTTGTTTGTTGCAATGGTTGCATATTGTTCAGATAAAGGGGTCTGGGCGGAGAAGAGGGAAACTTGTTGGGTGGTATTCTAACGAGACTCAGCAATTTCCCGAGTCGTCGGAGTGGGGAGAAAGGGCACCCTGCCCTGGGTGCCGATTTACTGAAAGGGCCCGCAGACATTATTAAGGTAATTGGTGTCGTGTACAGTTGAAGAAAGAGGTTCGAGACGTTCCCCTGGGCTTATTTTCGCTCAATACAAATTTTTTTAGTGAGATCCATCCTGGTGACTGTCGTTCATTCCTGATTTCATGGTCTTTTTCAATTCGAGTGGTGGACAAGGGTTGAAGTGGGGAACAATTCACTCCACAAGCATTATAGAGAAGAGTGGGGAAGTCCTAAGGTGCTACCAAGGAGATCTACTCCGAGTCACCTCTTCCAGGAATCTCCACACTTATTGGGTAGGCTCGGGAGTGAAGGCGTAATAAAAATCGCGCTAATTTCCATAATCCTCCCCTCATCTGATAAGATTACACTGAGAAGACAAGAGATGCTGGAGAAGATGCCACCCCGACAAATAAGAACTAACACCTACATTCTGATTGCTTTGCAACTGTTGCAACATCCATGTGATGTGAATTGCCTACTCATCATGTCACAGGATCCACGCATTTCTGAATCACCCTGCATATATAAGAATCGCGCAGAAACACATGTAGTTTCTACATCGACTCCTCAGCTCGCTCTCACCGTCTTTCTGAGCGGCCCGCCATATTAAAAAAAAGAGAATTCAAAACTACTACGAAAGATTAAAAATTATAATATTGAAAATAGGTTTAAAAATTAGGTAAAATTTAATTAATATCGCGTTTTCAATTATAAATTAAAAAAAAAACTATGCCATGCGACAAGAGATAATGTTCAGCGAAAACATGCACATGATCTTCCGAGATATCAACTTTTTAGCTTTAATTATTCTCGCTGTATACAAGCTTTCTTTTCGCTGTGTGCTCGAAATGGAAAATTTCAAGGGTATTTTATGATAAAAGTCGACCGAAATGGGATTCCAGGGTAACAAAGTTATCGCAACTGACCTATTTGGCTACTACGTTAATTAGAAAAAAAAATTGTCGAAATTCAAAGCAATTAATTACATATAATTTAAAGCGATATTGTGAATAAAAAATATTTTTGTACATATCGTAATACAAAATATACGTATGTAAAAAAATAATCCTCAAGAGACCATTACCTGAGTTCGGGCGATTGGCCCAGCGTAGGGAATGGCCCATCTTCATCGGGCGTTTGAGCCAGCATATTAAGTACAAATAATTCCTCGTGAGCGATATCCGTCAAATAATGAAGATTCTCTTGAGCTCGATCGATGCGAAAAAATCGCTCAGCTGTGCAGGCTACAAAAACATGGTTTAATTTTCCACTCTGTCGTAAATAACGCCACAATCACTTACAATCGACAAAACACCAATCCGAGGCTAATTTAGATGCCGGATCAGCACCTTCGGTGTTCTTGCTTTCTTGCATACTATTAACAATGGATCGTACTTGTTCTAAATCAGTGGTAGCTTTGGCTTTTATATCTCCTAAGTAGATGGCCGTATCTCTGAGACGATTCTTATCATAATGATGTTGTTCGTAATCCGTCATGCTGATTTTGTAAACTGGTAAGCGTAATTCCTCGAATACTATTTGTCTACTCGTTCGAAAAAATCTCACATTAGAGGAATTTCGCGGCAGAAATATTTCGTATAAACTTACCCGGCAGCTGATTTACTTCCTTTGCATTTAGAAAGCATTTGAGCTTGATTGAGGAAACTAAGCGTAATAATTGAAGGATTAAGTCTACAAGCTTCGCCGTCCACCTGCATCGGTATCGTTTTACTCGTCACTATACGCGCAGTCTTACATTGACATAAACAGGTACCGTGGCCGCCGGCTTGTAAAAGTGGCTGTGAAAGGGTTGCGAAAACATGAACATGGGGAAAATTTGTATTTAGCTTCCTACGAGATGTACTTACTAATTGATACGTAGTAAGACCTACAACTTCGATTAAACCGTCGTAAGTAGATTGATCGCTCGAAGCTCTATTCCACGGATGGGTTCCACCACCATAACTAAAAATGACAACATAAATCTTTCAAAATCCCAACGAAAAAACATATGAAAATTCCCATCGACAAAATCACCCAAGGTGACTTGAAAACTAAACCGAAAATAATTTTACACAACGAGCTACTTGAAAAACTTGTTAACATTATCCCACATAAAAAATTAGCCCACTTCTTAGACAAACGTAAAATATCTCTCACATTTATACCTTCAACAGGCGGATTATGCTATACAACGAGCACTAATGTGCGATAAATTGCATAGACGAGACTTTCACAGGAGCTGTGAAATTCAACAAGTACTCGGCCGCGTAAAGACGTGTCTTGCGGGTTGTATCGAATACTTCGAGCGAGTTTTGTTTGCCAAAACGTGCCGTTGTAATTACCGATGACATTGTTTCGACAGAGACATAAAGAGCTACGTGTTTTGGGAGCATTATGAATGCGCCATTTTACCTTCTGCCTTTGATTAAAACTTATCGAGTTGTTAGTTGTTTTTTTTTAATTTTTTTTTAGCCTGAGTTGATATTCGATCTTAAAATGTGATTTGACAGCTATAAAATTGAATTGAAAAATTTGTATGGAATGAATCACCTTGTCCGTTCTGCTACCATATCGAGATTTTTACGATTTTCTTGCTGTTATCACTTTATGAGGTGAATTTTTATCACAAAATGAACAATTATTTCGAATCGTTATGATGTTCGACCATCTTGAGCAAACGATCATCAACTTTGCATAATTTATAAATTGGCAGCACTGCCGCCAAGGCCACAAGCACGGAAAAGAAGTGAGACTATATTTTCAGGAAAAGATCGGAGGATTCGACGATCTGGACAACAGAGTCACCAGTGCTATCGTCATGTAGGATTTTGAAAAGAGAAAAAGGGTTATGAAAGATGGACCGGTGTTGTTGGAAAATAGGACATTCGATGAAGCAGTGATGATGTATAGAAATGGAAGTGTTACAATCCGAACAAAACGGAGGTGGATTTCTTGTAATTTTATAATTAGCATATACTTTATTTATTTTTTATAATTTAAATTAATTTTTTTTTAGATACAGATTTTTTTAATCTCAAATTTAATCTCGTCGATGGCAATTTTTTATAAATTGGCAGCACTGTCAAAATATGTGGTGTTATATATTTTTTTGTTAAAATAAGCATACTCGTGCATTTATTTTTATATAATTTCAATTTGATTTTTTTTAGATACAGATTTTATAATCCCAAATTTGGCCTCATTAATGGCAGTTTTTTTTAAATAATTGGCAGCACTGTCGAAATGTGTATCGTCATAAATATTTTTTTCAATAAACATGTACTGCTTATTTTTTGATAATTCTAATTAATTTTTTTAAATGCAGATTTTTGAACTCATTGACGGCAAGTTTTAATGAATTGGCAGCACTGCCAAAATATGTGATGTTAAATATTTTTTTGTTAAAATAAGCATACTCGTACATAAACCGTATTTATTTTTATATAATTTCAATTTGATTTTTTTTAGATACAGATTTTATAATCCCAAATTTGGCCTCATTAATGGCAGTTTTTTTTTAATAAATTGGCAGCACTGTCAAAATATGTATCGCCATAAATTTTTTTTCAAAAAACATGTACTGCTTATTTTTTAATAATTCTCATTAATTTTTTTAAATGCAGATTTTTGAACTCATTGATGGCAATTTTCAATGAATTGGCAGCACTGCCAAAACATGTGATGTTAAATATTTTTTTGTTAAAATAAGCATACTCGAACATAAACTGTATTTATTTTTATATAATATCAATTTGATTTTTTTTTTAATACAGATTTTTTAATCCCAAATTTGGCCTCATTAATGTCAGTCTTTTTATAAATTGGCAGCACTGTCAAAATATATGTCGTAAATTTTCTTTTTCAATAAACATATACTGTTTATTTTTTTATAATTCTAATTTTTTTAATGCAGATCTTTGAACTCACTGAGATGACGGCAATTTTTAATAAATTGGCAGCACTGACGGAATATATGACGTCATATACATGTTTTTAAAATAAGCATTATACTAAGTTTATCTTTTTATAATTTTGATTTCCTCTCCTCCAAAATGCTACAAGCTCGAGAATATTTCCAGCTCGAGTATAACAACTTACCTTGGAATGTTGAGAAACACGACAGCATGAACCTTGTGTTCTTTTAATTTATTGGTTAAATCTTTTCCATCACATTCTAAGGTAACAACTTCGGCTAAATTTTTCCATTTCCTTTTAAGCAAATCTTTTCCACCCATTTGACCATAGAACATTTTATTTTTCAGTCTTGAATTGAATTTTTGCGGATTCGCTTCTGCAATTAGTACATTGTTTTAGCTCAATTACTGCAACATGATTTATAATCCTCAATGCAACCGCTAACCTCTGGCTTCGTGAAATTCCAAAGCAATATGAGCGTCGACTCCGAATGAGAAATAGTTATTGACCACATTCAACGGTAAATTATCTTTGCCTTCTTCGCTGGCCTGCGAATCTGTATTCTTTTCTACTTTCAATTCCCATCTATCCAATCTGGTGATCTCGCTGTCGGCTATATTGGCTAAAATCTTCGAAATCGGTTCATCGGTGTATCCCTGATGATAAAAAACCAACGGTGTGATAATTTCATAAACTAATGAATAAAACAAGCTTCAAAAAAAAAAGAAGCAACGCGATGAAAAAAAATTCTATAACATTTCAACGCAACTTTGTACTGCAATTAAATTAATGTGTGACATGTGCCGTTGAAATTTTAATGGCTCGATGCTTTTAAAAGTACATCGAGTCTATTAAAAAAACACCGAGGCACACCCATGAATTCTCTATTATCAAAAGATTAATGAAAAATAATTCGTCGACTTATCCATAAGTGGTTTTTGTGTACCTTCAAAGCTCCACGCTTTTTTTAGCCATAAAATGAAAAAAAAATACTTACACCGCCCCAGCCCAAGGCTCTGGCTAAATCATTACCGGTGCCAAGTGGTAACACGCCGATTGGCGGCGGAGGTGTGAATTGAATTTTATCCAATACTGATAAAATCCATCCGACTGTGCCGTCTCCGCCGCAAGCTAAAATCCTTAAATTTGGTACTTTACGGAACAGCTCCAAACTGCGTAGAAATAAAAGTGTGAAAAATCGCAAAGGGCGACGCCACGGTGGATTCCTTACCCTAAATTCGGTCCGCCGTTATTCAAATCGAAAACTTGTCTTGGATTCAAAAGCCACTGAAATTTTTGCAATAACTTAGCTCCCTGGTTACCACCGGATTTCGGATTTATAAAAACTATCACAGGTGTTACGTTGGCCGTGGGAATTGGTTTTATGACGAAAGCTCTTTGATATTCTTTCTCGATCTGAAAAAAATAACGAATTATACGAAACGCTCTGCGACCTTTGCAACAATAAAAAAGTAATTTTTAATTTAAGGAAAAAATTCGCCAACTTGGTCCTTTAAGGCATCGTTCTAATGAAAAAAAAAACCAAAAGAATTTTCCAATAACAACGCGTTAACACGATTACAGCGTAATCCTACAGAAAACTTTCATCTTATGAAATAAACTCAACATCCAATCTTTAAATTAATTTCACCTTTGACAATATTTCCTTCTTATTGGCAACACCGCATTAAAATGCCGTTTTTCGATATTTCACCGAGGAAATTTCATTCCAGCAGGGGCGCGTTTTTAAAAACGTGGACACTTCGTACGTGTTGATTACTCGAAAAATAGTCTCCCGAGAGAGGCAACTTTTCGTTACTTGATTAAATTACACGACGCGTTTTTTTCCCTCTTTCCTTTCGGGCGATAATACCCGTATATATTATATAGAGCAACGTTACCGAGGTATCGTTATTTGTATCTCGTCCTCCATTAAATTCGCCTTTTTTTTCTCCCCACGACGCATTGCCACAATTTATCGAGAAATATTGAACGACGCCATGGACCGAATACTAAACGAGTTGCGAGATGAAAATAAACATTGCGGGAATTTTTCAACCTTGTCGGGTAAAATTAACTACCTGATTACGATTCCGTTACGGTTTCGGTTAAAATACTCGGTGAATTGTTATCGAGACGGAGTAAAAGAATGAGAGACGTATTGAGCTTTGATGCCTGCTTCAAAGCTCAGTTTCCCTTTGAAGAAATGGCTATGTAAATTTTAACAGGAATGTTAGAAGAGTTGCATATTTTTTTTAAGGGGTCCAAAAAAAATTATACTTAATTAATTCCCCGTTGAAAATTTTTGAAAAAATTTCATGGTTTCGTAGAAATTGCTAAAATTATTTCGAGAATGTAAATTGAACTCTCTATAGGTGAAACATTTCTTTTTCATCACAAATTTTCATTTTTTTGGCGAATTTAAAAAAACCCATAAATTAAAATACAAAAAATAATGAGTTATTTCATTTCATTTTCAAAAAAGTTGAAAGTTACAAGACCTTGGAATAGGGTATCTAACGATTTTTTTAAATCACTTCTCTATCATTTTTTTTACCAAAATTCCACAAACCTCTCAACTTCACTCTCTTCCCCTCCCCTCATTTCTTCCCATCAATGAGGTCAAATTTGAGCCTAAAGGAAATCTGTGTATCATGTAAATAAAATTAAATTATTAAAAAAAAACGCAGAATGTGTTTAATAGCAAATTATATGACGTCACATGTTTTGACAGTGCTGCCACTTTATAAGAAATCGTCATCAATGAGGTCAAATTTGAGATTAAAAATTTGTATTTTAAAAAAAATCTAATTAAAATCATGAAAAATAAATACAGTATATGTACCTATGCTTATTTTAAAAAAATATGACGTCAAATATTTCGACAGTGCTGCCACTTGATAAAAAATTGTCATCAACGAGGTCAAATTTGAGATTAAAAAAATTAAATTAAAATTATAAAAAATACAGTACGTATATGTTTATTTAAAAAAAAAATATGACGTCACGTATTTTGACAGTGCTGCCACTTTATAAAAAATCGTCATCAATAAGGTCAAATTTGAGATTAAAAAAATTTGTATAAAAAAATTAAATTAAAATTATAAAAAATACAGTACGTATATGTTTATTTTTTAAAAAAATATGACGTCACATATTTTGACAGTGCTGCCACTTTATAAAAAATCGTCATCAATGAGGTCAAATTTGAGATTAAAAAAATTTGTATTAAAAAAAAAATTAAATTAAAATTACAGAAAAATACAGTAGGTATATGTTCATTTTTTTTAAATGTGACGTCACATATTTTGACAGTGCTGCCACTTTATAAAAAATCGTCATGAATGTGGTCAAACTTGAAATTAAAAAAATCTGTATAAAAAAAATCAAATTAAAATTAGAAAAAAATATAGTATACGCTTATTATTAAAAAAATATGACGTCAAATATTTCGACAGTGCTGCCACTTTATAAAAAATCGTCATCAATAAGGTCAAATTTGAGATTAAAAAAATCTGTATTGAAAAAAAAATTTCATAGAAAATATAGAAAAATAAATGATATATGTTTATTAAAAAAAATATTTATGGCGTCGCATCTCTCGACGGTGTTATCAATTTATAAGAATTGCAATTTATTCATTAAAGATACACAGTTTTCATTGCTTTTTCACTGATATACTCGTATTTTCAAAATCATTACTTTTTCACCAGTTTCACTACCTGTTAGATAAATAGATACCTAATGGAAATTTCAAAACATAGATACATCATTTTTTTATTGTATTCAAAAATCAGACAAAAATCGTAAAAAGAACTAGAGCAGCTAAAATTTTGATTTCAATGATTTCTTGACATGCTTTTTCAAAAAATTCATATTTCGTTGAAATCTTTTCAAATCATTGAAAAAAAATTGGCAACAGTGTACTCCCTTTGCTTATCAACGTTTAGATAGGCAACTTATTCGGTTTCAACTACTTGCCCTATATTCGAGGTATGAGGTATGCAACATATTCAACATGTACGTAACTCAGTCTATAATTCAATTTTAGGATCCACATAGGCAACTTATTCATCACATGTTTGACGAATGAGCCGCTAAACCCCTAAGAACGAGTGGAATTGAAACTTGACGGAAAATTTCGCTTATCGAAGGGCCGCCAAATCGGAAAAAAACTAACAATATCAAGTTATTGATTGAGCTTGTGTACGTAGAATATTCGCGAGGATTTTTCCTCATTTTTTCTACCCCTATTTAGCGTATTATATCTCGTAGGCGTCTAATCCGTAATAGTACCGTGGCGGTTATCGCGATATCGTCGAAAATTTTCCAAAACAAACTCGCCTCGATTGATTCGCGGTTATAATTAAAACGTTATTATCATTTTTATTAAAAATAATACCGACCATCGGTTTAAATGTGATTAAATCGTATTAAAAAAAAGAAGCCGAAGGCGTAAAAAGGTTCTATTGGCGCGTCCTAATGATTTTTTTTTCGAAAAAATAACACGCGAATAATTATGGTTTGCGAGGCGTGTTCTCATTATCTTAATAACATATTCGACACGATACGTATTTTTTTAATAACGCACGAACGAAAATCCGCGTCCGAGCCGATTCCGCCGTGTTGCGTCGAATTAAAAACCAATTTAGCAAATTAATTCGGCATCGGCGTCGAGGGGTCGGTGATGGGGGCGCGTGTAAAGTAGGTGTTTTTTGTGGCCGAAAAGCCAAGCGATTTTTCCCCGGAATGCGGTAATATACTTTGAGCGAGCATTTCACGTGTTCGTCGAGAAGACTGGGCTCGAGGTTGAGGCATGAAGAGGTATACTCGAGAAATCGACGAATTGCGGTAGTCATGGTGAATATGTTATGGGCTTATTTCGTCGTTGTATTTTTTAATTGAAGCGGATTCGATGAAAAAATAAACCAAGCGACGTAACGTGGATTTTGGATGTTTGCGAAGAAGTCATCGAAATTCTGGGATTTTGTATGGCAAATCGAAATATTCAGTAATGTTGAATGTGAAACCGTAATCAAAAAACCGAAAAAAATTATCAAAATTGATGTTGAAACTGAAACGTTAAAATGTTGAAATCGACAACTCGAGCAAAAATAAAATTTATAAATAAATTGAAATATCGATATCGAAGTATCGAAATCGAATTGCGTAAATTAAATATCGAAATCTCAAATTTCGATGCCAAAACCGAAAATTTAAAGAAAATTAAAAAAAATTGAAATTGAAATATCGAAATTAAAATATAATCGAAATATAAATATCGATATCAAAATTAAAATATCGAAACCAGAGCATAAAAAATGACCACAATTTAACTTTTGCCCCTTCAAATCCGAAATAGAGCAAAACCACTCACATCTACGTAGATATAGCAGCAGTTCTACGATTTCAAAGGTAATGAACTGTTATTGACATAATATTTCATGCGTTTAAAGTGTCTCAGACGACAAAACCAAACGAATACGCGACTTCTCTCTGGAGGTATTTTGGCGGAAAGCTTTTCTCCATGCGTCACATGCGTTGGCTTTTACATATATCCCCTTAGACGAGCATTTGG
Source organism: Maconellicoccus hirsutus (assembly GCA_003261595.1). Classification (NCBI taxonomy): domain Eukaryota; kingdom Metazoa; phylum Arthropoda; class Insecta; order Hemiptera; family Pseudococcidae; genus Maconellicoccus; species Maconellicoccus hirsutus. The sequence goes on from QBDW01001791.1 coordinate 19,529, forward strand.
AAAGTTTTACTTTTCGAATGTCGCATTTCATTAGTAAACTAAAATAGCATCACTTCGATGTGGAAACCATTGATGATGACGTAACTACGCCATCTTCAAACCGGCGCTTCGTTTGTAATTAAAAGGAGCCCTGCGTGTTGAGGCGATTTCAAACACGCCTTTGCGTTCGAATACCTTCGGGCACGAAATCGCCTCCGTGGATTCGGCCATCGAAGGCGTACAATCGTAAGTACGTTTTGACAGTTCGTCAGAAAAACGTCAACTTTCTCAGCTACTTAGCGGCGCGTAAACGTCGACCTTATCGAATGTCGTACGGAAACGAGTGCGAAATGGTGGATTGATTATGCACACGCTTTCGGTGTATCCGGCGAAATGTACCTTCGGTAATGGTTTTACATTTCACGTCGTCGATTCCATTAGCGAAACGTACGAGTAATCTAATTCTGGTGTATTTCGAGGGCGCACGTGGTCGCTAACGCGTTTTCGCCTCGTCCGAGGTTATAAGGTCGTGTAACCGCGTCGATGCCATCGCGGATATAAGATTCCAATGCGTTATATATTTGTACGCGTTCAAGTAACAATGAGAGATAAGTTTAAGCGTATGAATATGATAATTGATAATTCTTTGTGATTGCTTCGCAAATACGAACAATTCCAGCAATAACGTGGAATATTTGCGAATTGGTGTAGCGATGTGTACGAATGAATCTTTGCCAATTTGTTCGAAAAACGTTATCGAGTTTGAAATAATTTCAGTTCGATTTACGACTTTAATAAAATTCTTGAATGCTGCGAACGACTAAGAAAACAAATCTTTTTTTGTGGTAGGTCAAGAAGGCATGATCAATCAATTATAACTTTCAATTCGTCATAAATCTACGCAGGATAAAAAAGAAAATTCCTGAAAACTTTCTAAGAGACCTCAAATTTTTTCTCAAGGATTTTGCAGAGAATTCGATGGATTTTAACTTTGAACTGAGCGATTTTCCTCATTAAACCAAATTTGGCGAAGATACAAGCAAAAAATCAATTTGGAATTCATTTAAAAAACCGTAAAATTTCATAAAAATAAAATAAAACTGACGGAAATTAATTAAAAATTGACAGAAAATTTGTCCTACTCGTAAAAATTATTAACTATATTACAAATACATTTACAAAGGCTGTAGGCAGACAAGCATAAGCAATCTGCCTCAGGATCCAGATTTTGATGATATTTGGGTATTAGGTAGGTAGTGAGTACCATCGAGAAACGTTCATGACCAAAATTTCAGCTCCCCTCCCCCTCCCGTTTTCGAGAAATTAATTTTTTTTTATAAATCAGATAGGAATTTTTTACTCAAATTAAAGTTCACGAAATTAATTGAAATTCTAATACAAGGTAGACCCTCACAAGGGCCTTCCATGAAAAAATCAAAAACCCCCCACTCCAATTTTTTCCCTCCAAACGGGCGTTTTCCGACTTCACTTATTTTTTTTAAAGGTCTATATCACTCGGGAAAATTTTCAAACCTCATTTTTTCGATGTATTTTTGACCCCTAAATGTCATATATTTTTTTCAAAATTTTGCCTTCCCGGGGCCGTGGTCAAAAATCGCGAAAACCGCGCGCGCGCGTTGGGTGAAACTTCCCACTATGCGGTAGCGCCTTGTTCACTGTTGCGCGCGGCTCCGCATTGGACCTGTAGTGACATGCCGCGCATAACCGTGAACGAGACGCTACAGCACAGTGGGAATCACCGATTACGCGCGCGCGCTAAAACTCATCATTAAAACTTTTTTTTTTCTCAGAATGTACTGATTTTTGAGTGATAGGTCATATAACATTTTCTGTTTGGAATAATTTCAAAATTATTTTGCAATTTTTTTTGAGTCCAAAAAGTCGACTTTTGTACCTTATTTTTATTTTTTCATGAAAGGTCCTTGAGAGGGTCTACCATGTAATCAAATTTCAAGTAATTCCGTCAACTGTAATTTGAGAAAATAATTCCAATTTGATTTTCAAAAAAAAAATTAATTTTTCGTGAACAGTGAGGGGGAGGGGGAAGCTGAAATTTCGGTCATGAACGTTTCTCGATAGTACCCACCTAATACTCAAATACCATCAAAATCTGGATCCTGAGGCAGATCATTCGAGAAAAAAAATCAATTTATATGATGAAAAAATGACCAAGGTACAAAATGGTGACGAATTCACTTCAAAGGGATCTGCTTTCATTTCACACCTCTAAATTAAAAAAAATTTGAAAAAACTTGAGAAAAAATTCACTCTCAAAATCTCACCCAAACCCTAAATTTTACTCCCTTTGCTCTTTAGTGTCACATATTTCAAATATATCGCCAATATTCTTCCTTCTTGTATCATTCTGACACTGAACTGATGCCTCGAAACCCAAACAAGTTGCCTATCTGTCCTACCCCATCATCTACTCAAACTACCTGAATGCAGCATAAGTTGCCTATTCAACCAACGCAGGCAAATTGAATACTCTCTTCGATACCCTTCGTTATATCGTTCTAATACAGCACCACTCGAAAGTCAAACAAGTTGCCTATCTGTCCTACCTCATCATCAACTTCAACGACCTACATGCTCTACGAATTGCCTACCCAACCAACGATACTTCTCTTGTAACCACACTTACTCTAATTTCTCTGTGAGAAATACTCCTTCGCTTTCGTTCCAACGTCCTCACATGCATTGCGAACTAATCGAGGGCAAATTACCATAAACTAATCGACAACCACGCCATCTTTTGCTAACATACGCGTCGTTTGACAAAATTAGCCAACTTTTTATCAGTGATACAAATCCGAGGGTATGTGCCGGCGACGGATTAATATTAAAATGAAGCTCACACAACCCACGACGACGGCGGGTGCAAGTCGTAAAAAGTTTTCAACGTGAGCTAGCACGACTACGCAAAACGAAGTTATATTTTTTAACGAGCTTTTTCATATACTATATGAGCAAGTAACCACGTCGAGTATCCGAGTCTCACCTTATTTCCGAAACTTTAAACCACGTATTATGACTTTTTAGTAATTCAACGACGATGTAACCAGGACGTAAAAAATATCGTTTAATGTTATTACACCTCGTATGAATTGTTTTATACGTCTCATACGCATGTTGAAGTAATTAGTTTTCCTCAAAAGAGTCACGGATTCACAAGGGGAAAAATTAAAATCGACCTGAGATCGACATCGCGAAAATATCCTGAAATATGAGCTCGATGGGAAATTACACGGGTTTCCACGTCAAGACGAATTGATTACACGTACAAAAAGCATACAACTAGCATTACGTACAATTTTCTCATCCATCGAGATTCTCTTTCAGCCTTAAAATATACGTCGCGAATGAATGAGAAAAAAATGCATGTTAAGCCCCTTACCTTTTCTTTATTCTTTCTTTTACTCGATTGCTTCTTCTTGGGCGATTTTCTAAGGCTCGATTTAAAACTACCTTTACGCGGTAACTTCACGATCCACGACGGAGGTACGATAATACCGTTGTGTTTTCCTGCGAGCCGAAAAAAAAAACCTTAATTAAAGTATTACCAGGCTAAAAGAAAAATAACATTCGAGGATTTAGTATCTCGAAGCGTAAAAAAAAATTATGAAAACGATACTTTCAACGTTAATTATCCGCTTTTTTTCAAAGCTTTCGTGTAGTACGTCGTGAAATCCAGAGTAAATAATACTTCGAAATTAAACATAAAATAATATTTTTTTAAACCGTAATTTTTTCCTTTTTCGTTAAATATTTGTTTATATACAGCGAAGCTGTATACTCGCGTCTTCGTAAACCGTATAATTTTTCCGCCTTTGTCGCGTTTCTTTATTTTTTTTTCATTTTTTAATGGTACTAGCACGATGTTTGCACAGCATCGTGACGAATCAACCGAGGTCTCGGTTTCGTTCCATCTTCAATTATCGTCGACAAAATTGCGAAAATTGTTTACTTAAATTTTCAAAATGAAAATAATCTCGATTTGGGAAAAAATTACCTTTTTGAGGGGAAATCGTGACGTCGCATTTTTACTTACCTAAATTACATTCTTCGTCCAATTTGGCCCTATTGAAGCAGGCTTCTTTGTTGTGATAAGCGTCCTTGCACCATGAACAACTTAGAGCTACTATTTCCTTTGAACTGAAAGACAATTTGTACTGAAAAGACTGCAAAGAAACAATTTTCATTACAATTTATCCCGTATTTGAAGTGGGTTTAATTATATTGTGGAATTTGCTTTAGGAAGCGAGATGGAATATGATGTAAGATGCTATGATTTCTTAATTATGCAACGTGTTCGATATTAAAAAGAAGTGAGAAATGAAATATTCTTTTGTGAGGTCATACAATACACAAAACTCATCTACAACAAGAAAAGTTCATCAGATAAATTATTTATTGTAGCGTAAAAACCAGATAAACCCAATAAAAACCCGTCGGCCTTGAATTTAAACAATAATAACCAGTGTGACTGGTTTTTGTTGTTGAATAACCCTGATAACCTTGACTTGCTTGCAACAATTACCCGTCTGACTGGTTTTTGTTGTTGAATAAACCTGCTAACCTTGACTTACTGCAACAATAACCCGTCTGACTGGTTTTTGTTGTTGAATAAACCCGATAACCTTGACTTACTGCAACAATAACTCGTCTGACTGGTTTTTGTTGTTGATTAAACCCGATAACCTTGACTTACCGCAACAATAACTAGTTTTACTGGTTTTCAAGTTGATAAAACCTGATGTCTTTAGCTTACTTGAAAAACAACTACCAACTCGATGGGTTTTTATCGCTTAAAACTTGAATAACTTTCCCATTACCTTGAAAAAATTTAAACACGAACCTTTCCTCGCACATAAAAAATTCCGAGACACCCTATCGACCACAAGACAACCCTAGGGAAAACCTTCACTTATATATTCCACATAATTAAAACCCAGTAAAAAAATGTTTCGACGTTGCGTAGAGGAAAACGCAAAATATACGAGATTAACCGAACGTCCACGAAAAACTATACGCCGCAAAAATCCCAACGAATTAATTCGAACCGCGGCAACGAGCCGTAAAAATTGTCATTTTTTTCGCATATCCCTAACGCGTCTTATCCTCTCTTCGTCCGCGTCCTCATTAATCTCGTTACTTCGACGCGTACTTTTTCTCTGCGACGCGTAGGTCGACCGAATAAAAAAATACTTGGAAGTAGGGTAACGTGGCGTTGTATCTTTTGCGTACGTTATAACGACGAATTATCCCAAACACGCGAAAAATCCCTACAAGCGAAGCCTTTTTTTGACGGACGACTGCGATACGTCTTCATGCTACGCAGCGTGGGTAGCGAGCTCGATAATACGCTTCGTGTGGTTTCCAAAGACGCCACGTAATCCGGATTCGTAAAAATGGCGAATTATCGTCATAAAATGTCAAACCGTCTTAATTTTTAAGCCAGCTCGATACGAATACGAATTAGGTGCATGGGGCAACGAGACATTGATTTTAATAGAGCCTTACACATAAGCCCATATGCAGATGCGTATTCCGCGTTTTTACTGTTCTAGACTCGGTCACTTTCTGTTGCCATCGAACGCTTTTCAATGCTCACCCCCACCCCAACCCCAACCCTGAGTCATAGATAACGATTTATCGTTATTTTTCAAACACATCGCTCAACTTCTCTTCCATCCTTGGAAATTCATTTAAATCACGATATTAAAATTTGTACAAATTTATATATCCTTTTTGATTTCTACTCCAAAATACTATCCCCTTATCGGGCTACACAAATAGAAGGTATACGACCCTACTTATATGCGTAAAATGAACAAAAAATGTTATACAGTGTGTTCATTTAGTAGTATAGCTCCTTCAACGTGACTAGGCTGCAATTTATACTGAAAATATGTACATACGTCTGCATAACTCGAACATTCAAGGAGAGAAGTAACTGATCTTGGAGTTGAAAGTCATTTAAAGTTTACTACTCCCAATTAAAACATCGAGAGATTTGGAGCAAGTTTTCAAATGATCGTGACTCCTTCAAATTTGAATTCAGGCAAAAAGTGATAAGAACATATTCTCTATGCAGTTCCGCATTCCCATAAAAACCCCTATTTTTCCATCTCATCGCTAACGCTTCGAAACTAAAATAAAATTTCGAACATCACCGGCATTCATCTGCACATCTTCGAATAAACGAAGTACTCCGTTCAAGCGGAAATATTTCGCGTAAAAGAAACAAGCGCGAAAATTATACACAAAGATTGGAAAAGTATTCGAGTAAACGTGTTTGTACACGTTAAAGCGAATTATTTCTTTCATCGCGGCTGCACGCATCGAATGTACTAATTTAAGGCGCTCGGCGCTTTTCAAATGATATATTTTTACGCAAAGAACCTTCCACCCGAGAAGATACAAATCTACAAACAAAACGAGCTCCGCTTTGTATGAAGAAACACTTCGCCGCTCCGGGCGAAAACACCCCTTTTACCCCTTCATCCACATCGTCGTCCGAACTACACACGCTGTATTTATATTGACGTTTGATTATCGCGATTACTCTGCTTCTCGACAAAAAAAAACCAATCATCGCACTTCAAAGAACTTTTTTCTCAAGAACGTTTTAAAAAAGCAAAAACTCTTCATAATTTTGAAATTACTTTCGATCAAACCGAGCAAAAGGAAACTTCGATCTTACGTCATAACCCCTCCACCCACCCTCTCGCTTATTAAAACACAAAACCAACACACGTTATCTCTCGTCAGCTTTTCTGGGCTTTTCTCTCTCGTTCCATCTTTTACACCCGGACCAACTTATTCCGAAAAATACGACCAACTCGCGAAGCGAAAATTTTCGCGCGCACGAAATTTGTAAACGGAACACGCGCCTTAGGTAAACAACCACGCTGACGCTAAACTTTGAAATTTATTAATGCGAAAATTCGAGCACGCAATCTAAAATATCAGTTTGTACTAGGATATTTATTATACGCCCGATGTCCGCCTTATTTTCTCCTCTTTCGGTAGGTAATATCCCGTACGCCTTGGTCTCCCGCATAAATACCCATCGTCGAGTTTATATGTACGGGTCGTACTCTGTAGTCAATTTTTTTCCTCGTAGTAGACCATCAGAACGTGATCACGTTTTTTTCCACGTCTACAACGTTGCCGGTCAAATTGTTACGCGTGAGACCCTTGAAATTTCTAGCCAAAGTTGCCCAATCGATGCTAAACGAGTGAATTCAAATTTATCTACAATTTTACCGAACTGTGTGATCATCGGAGCGAATAAAAAAATTGTATAGTGCGGCGAGAGACGAATGACAAATATGTAAATTTGTCCCTTCAAATCCCAAAGTAGGCAAACATACTTATATCGGCGTAATTTTGGTTGCAGCGTTTTTAAAATTAGGAAAAAATATAAGATTGTCGTAAGCAAATGTGGCGCCTTCAAATTTTAACATAGGCAACTCTATCAGCATCAATGTAGTTTGGATTGCAGTAAATATTGGTAGAAGGCAAAGAACTAGTTATTATAAATTATGCAATTCAAAATGTATAAAAGCATCAAAACTTGCCTATTCCTAAAAATTAAGGAAAAATTAAGAATATCGATAAATTTCTGTTTTCAAGACATCATTATTATTTCCTTGCAAAATACGAGTAACTCATCTCTTTCCCTCTCCATTTGATTCAAGTTTGCCCGCAGTTTGTGGTAAACTAATTACTTTATGATGCAGTTTTATAAATGACCCCTCCTCCCTTTCCTCCCCCTACGACACAACGGTCACTTCTTTTGAAGAGGAAGTCCCGGGCAACATATTAAAATGAAATTCAAAAAAATAAGGTGAGAGATTTATACAAAATGGCGACTTTTTTTATTAACAGGTGGGCGACGACGCCACGTTTCATTATGTGGACTTTCAGGGGTGAAAAAATGAGCTGATGTAAAAAATGATACTAACTAAAATGCTTCTAATAGAATTTCCTACGAATCGAGTTATTAGCGTTATTCAGGAAAAATGCAAAATTGACGAGAAAAACCCCAAAAAGTAAATTTTATCCCAGATTTGCTAGATCAATTGGTAAATGTAGGAGATATTTCAATGTTTTGTCTGTAAATTGGGATGAAATAGATCTAGGAAAAAATTGATAATAACTAAAAATGTTTCTAATAAAATTTCCTACAAATTAAGTTACTAACATTATTCACGAACAATGCAATGTCGACGAGAAAAACCCCAAAAAGTAAATCTTATCCCAGATTTGCTAGATCAATTGGCAAATGTAGGAGATATTTCAATGTTTTGTCTGTAAATTGGGATGAAATAGATCTAGGAAAAAATTGATAATGACTAAAAATGTTCCTAATAAAATTTCCTACAAATTAGGTTACTAACATTATTCACGAACAATGCAATGTTGACGAGAAAAACCCTAAAAAGTAAATCTTATCCCATATTTACCAATTCATCGAGCAAATCTGGGAGATACTTCAATGTTTTGTCTGTAAGTCGGGATGGAATAGATTTAGGAAAAAATTGATAATAACTAAAACTGTTCCTAATAAAATTTCCTACAAATTGAGTTATTAGCGTTATTCAGATAAAATGGAAAATTGACGAGAAAAACCCCAAAAAGTAAATTTTATCCTAGATTTGCTAGATCAATTGGTAAATGTAGGAGATATTTCAATGTTTTGTCTGTAAATTGGGATGAAATAGATTTAGGAAAAAATTGATGATGACTGAAAATGTTCCTAATAAAATTTCCTACAAATTGTGTCATTAAGATTATTCACGTACAATGCAACGTTGACGAGAAAAACCCCAAAAATTAAATTTTATCCCTAATTTGCTCGATGAATTGGCAAATATGGGAGATATTTCAATGTTTTGTCTGTAAGTGGAGATGGAATAGATTTAGGAAAAAATTGATAATAACTAAAAATGTTCGTCATTTAATTTTTTATAAGTTACTATAAAAACGTTATTAATACAGCGATTCATTTGCATAAGTCGAATGCGTTAAAATGAAAAATTAGGTTGACCAAGAAAACGCCATCAATTTCTTAAATTGATATTTAAAAATTGTTCATTTTAACGCATTCGACTTATGCAAATGAATCGCTGTATTTTTGGCTTCTCGTAGCAAGTCAAACCAACCCCGCGGTACATTGGCAAATCGCCTTATCAACATGGACTATTTCGAGCCAAAATGTAAACTACGTAAAAGCTAGCCAGCCAATTAGCATAATCCGTTTGGACACCGCGATTCAACCCTCTTTTTCAAGACACCAAGGATTACAAAAACCCCCAGGTTGACGCAGCCTTAAAGCTATAATAAATTTTGAAATCACCTTCAATACGACTAGGCACGATGCAACGTCGTTTTCGCGGACGTAACCCCGAACCCCGAAAACGACAATCGTCGCCGAACGAACGAACGCCATCGGAGACGCAATGATGAAAACATAAAACATCGCGAGGGGAAAAGGAGGCGTTTAAAATGTTATTTTACGTCGTAAAATACGACTTCAACGGCCTCATCGCGTACATCACGTCGCGTCCTTCGCGCCAAGAAATCCAATCTAAAAATTTCCAATTTAACACGAAACGCCGCCTAGATTCGTCTTCTCGCCTTATACGTTTTTTTTTTACAACTGATATAGAAATTTAAATGCACAAATAAACCGAACGAATAATAAAATTTTAATAAAATCTCTTCGAGCTGCGGTAAAATACGCCCGAGAAACCTCTCGCGTTGATAGACGTTTAAATTGAATAAATAAAAATATCTTCGTATCGTTCCGGGCTGCTGGAGACAGCGTCGCGGGGCACGTTTGCGTTCCAGCTACGAGGGTATCTCGTTTTTTTTTTACGATTTTTTACGACAATAGACGACGGTTTTATTTGGCGCGCGGCGCAGGAAAAAATGCTCGTATAACGTTGATACGTACAGCCCAGCGAAGAACGTACGTACGTATAAAACAAGATAATAAAATCCCCCCCTCCGCACCTCCTTCGTACTCGGTGCATATCAAAAAAACACGTCTCGTCCGACAAATGTAAAAATACCTTTGCGAGCGAAAAGACGAAAGAAAATGCCTGTGTTGCGCTGTCTGTTTGAAAAACGCAAATTAAAATTTATTCCGAGAGTAGCATAAAATATTATAGTTCATTTTGAAAAGCGACGTCTTGCGCGAACTTCACCGCCGGCTTTACGTTTCGCAGCTGTTACTCGAAGCCGAGACGAATATTTCGTTTAAACACTTCACCATTCGACGTATCGTTGTATCGTTATCTTTACAGTTCCATAGAAGAACTAATAGAGTCGTCAAATGCGCAAAGAAATACTTGTCGTCGTTGATTCTCATATTCTACACATTAAAAAAAGTAATAACTCGATGTACTGATTTTTCACATCCTTTATTTTCCCAGCATTCGTCTTATCGTCTTTGAAAGGTGAGTAATACCTGAAGTATTGATTATATTGGAAAAAGTTTCCCACAAAAGTTATTTCTTGAAACGTCCTTTAAACTTTTGGTTATTACAAAAATTCACTTTGGAGTACTTCTAGTCGCTCAAATTTGAGAAAACCTTAGAAAGTGGCCAAATTCACATTACCTTATTTCTACAACGAAAAGTATTAAATACACAAAGAAATGTTTGATGACTAAAAATTGTTTAGGATTCAATTTTCATTCAAATGAACTTCATAGTGAACCATTTTTTCACCGCTATCTCATTTTAAAGGATTCACCTCCCCCTCTCCCCGCTCACTATTTTAATCATTTGAGTAGAAACCAGTTCATTTTACGTTCACAATCCATAGTTTCCATGTCAGCACAGGCTAAATTAATATTCTGAGAAAAAGTAGCCACAAAAATTAACTGACAGGGAGGGACACACCCTCAAGGAGGAGTACCTCACCTCTTACTTGACGCATCGTGGAATGAGACGATTTCAATACCGCTGATCGCAAATTATCGATCGGTTTCCAGATTGGAAACGTTATAATGCACATCTCTACTTCAACAATTCCCACCCCTCAGATTCGACCACGTTGCACATACCAAACAGATGAAAAAAACAATGTAATAATCGACAAATTCGATAAAATATTCAGCCGCTTTGGCAACGAAACGTACAAACACAGGTTGCCCATTTTGGGGCGTTTTAAATTAAATAAACGACTTACTGAGCCCAAGTCGGGCGAAAATTGAATTTTTAAAAGCTTCCGAATAGCGTGGAATGAAAAAAGGGGGATACTATCGAGCCTCTGCTAAACAAAACCCTTCGACATGGTTCATCGTGAAGCATAGCTCATCGTCGTATAACATATAATGTAATTATAACGTGATATTTACCTTTCCACATTGTTTGCATTTTCCCTTCTGAGATCTACGGTGTACCCAATGGTGATTTATACACGTGTGCTCTCGGTACTGCCTAATACCGACGTCTCTGAAACTCGGCTTACACACGAATCTCGTCTTTTCTTTGATGATCTGCAAACAATTCATGTGAGCTACGATTTTACACGACGAACATCGTACGCGACTTCCGTGTTTCTACGTTGATCCGAATTCCGAAAACAGAAAAAAAACAGAGAAAAACAAGCTAAAATTAGTACAGATGCTGCCAAAAAAGGTATCTCTTTGATATAAAGCGAGGTAAAAATCCGTCAACTTTTTATTTTCATTTCAACGAAGCTTTGAAGTTAACGTAAATCGTGACGTCATCGTCCGAATTTCCGTCCTGCTGAACAACGTTAAAAATAATTAGAAGGAAGTGCGCCCTCGTATTTTCATCAAGGAAACATCACCACGTGTCTGATAACTCGAAAATTACCGGCATCAAAATGAGTCAATTTTCAACTTGTAAAAAAATATCTGAAAATATCATCGTACCAATTCACCCAAAAAATGTTGATATCGACGTTTAACGCATCGCGGAGTACATCAGTGGTAGTGTTTTTTTACAGAGTAATTTGGTAAATGTTTCACGGCAGTTACGTCTACGTCTTTGATATGCTCGTCAAACTCGCTCCAGTTTATTAAGCGAATTTTCCACCTTTTTAGATATCATCATGCTGGTACTGCCGAGTAAATAAACAACTTAGAGACTGCAGCAGTCTATGGAATTTACGTCGTGAAATTTCTCCTTAATTTCTCAAGCCGTGACAAAGTTTGGACCTAAGACTGTGTGATCTCGAAAATGTTCAAAAATCAGCCAACAATGGAGTCTGTACTACAAAAGTATATTTCAAAGAGGAACTTGACAAGAAGTTTCAAATTGAAAGAACTCTTCTTTCATGTAGATTATGACGAATCAAAAAGCAAGTTTTGCTGAAGCGAGACATCGTCAAATGCGTGAAAGATGAAGAACATGGTTGACCACAATTTGCCGTTGAAATACTCGAATTACGATTCACGAGTCGAATAAATTGCCTATGTTAATTTCAGGCGTTTTATAACTACTTTGACAACTCAAGAGTTGAATATTTTGCCTACGTTGCGCCTGAGTAGTTTACATGTATTTTATAACGACTTGAGAATTAGTTGGGTTGCCTATTTTTTCCCTTAAATGACCAAAAATGAGATAAATCGAGTTTTAAAGGCATTGTGCTAACTTGAGAGGAGTTTGTGATCTATATTTTGCTAAAAGAAAAACACCCAAATAAATTCAAAGGCCAAATGAAACTCTTATATCATCCCTAGATGACCTGTTCCTGTTTTACGATGGATTTTACAGTTGGATGCTCTTTCTTTGATCATAAGGAGACTTTAGAGGAAAATTTTTCAAACAAAATTTGTTGAAAATTAAACGAGGAACATTTTTCGTCTGAACCATTTTTTTGTTTTTCCTTAAACTTTTCATAACTTTCGCCTTTCTTATTTGTGGCACACAAACTCGAAAATTTTCTCAAAATTGTGATATTTTCAAATCATTATAACATGTCATAGAAAGCATGTCGTTGTTATGGTGACGTATCAATGTCATGAATGACATATGCTCATATCTTGGTGGCACATTGTGATGACATGTCTAATGATATGATAACAAATAATGATCATGGTGACATGTCATGTTATGATGAATGTCTTTGCTGCAAAGCGACATGAAAATTTATACTGTGTTGTGGACTTGTATTCAAGCTGATGCTTTATTAGTCCAGTCAATCTAGCATTTGAGCTTGCAAAACGAGAAGATGAGCTGAATTTTGGTATATACCTAATATTCGATACCCATTACAACATACTTCACTCCGGAACAAATGTCATGATTACAAGTTCCTTTTTTGTGGATCTAAGCCCCCTAAAATCGGGTTTTCGCTTATATCTTAGTGAAAACTGGTTTTATCAAAAAAATAGTTCAGTTCAAAATTGAAACCCACTAAATTCTCTACAAAATGCATATATTAAGAGTCGATGTAGCTGGCTTAGATTTCGAGCTACGTGGGATTGAAAAAGGAGCATTTTTCGTGAATAGATGACTTTGTAACCTTATTGTGTAGGGTACAGTTTTTCGGCTCTAGTGTAGCAAAAAATGATTCTATGAAAAAAAATAGCTTAGTTCGAGGTTGATGCCTTCTAAATCCTTTACAAATACTGTACCTACAAAACTAGGCTAAAAAATAACCAAAACCCCCCTTCTTTGCGATGTCACAGCTTGGATACTAAGAAAGCATTCCAACTTTTTTATAATGGAATTGATAGAGAATTTGGTCATCTTTCATTTCAGTTATTATACATTTTCACGAAAAATCATTTTTTCCCATGGTTACAGGTAAAAAACTAGATTATGCGAATTTTGTCAAAAATTCACGAAAAATGTTACTTTTTCAATCGCACGTAGCTCGGAATCTAAGCCAGCTACATCAACTCTTAATATATGCAATTTGTAGAGAATTTAATGGACTTCAACTTTGAACTGAACTATTTTTTTGATAAAACCAGTTTTCATTAAGATATAAGCGAAAAACCGATTTTAGGGGGCTTAGATCCACAATAAAGGGAACTGGCAAACATGACATTTGTTCCGGAGTGAAGTATGTTGTAAAGGGTATCGAATATTAGGTATATACCAAAATTCAGCTAATCATCTCGTTTTGCAAGCTCGAGGCCGTTTTCGGGCTAGATTGACTGGGCTATAATACGATTATGGTTTCTTTGATTATTTTTTCCAAAAATCCTGTTTTTTGTCTTATTTTTATTGATTTGTTTGCCATGCTTTATTTCATCTTTCATGTTTGTGAATGCGCTTTTATTCTGTGACTTTTGAGCTTTTAAAAAAATGAAATTCCGATGAATAATTACCACTATTTGGATTACATGAGTGAGATTCATTCCCTCTACTGTTTTCCAGCTCCTTAAATAACTCTAAATCGCATTCTATGAAACAGACATCGAACTGGCGACGATGCAGACAATGATGAGACCATTTGTAATAGTATAAATCGAAGAAAAAAATACGATAAATAGCTCCATCGAAGGAATATTCGTTCGATTCCAACGCATTACATAAATCGCGTGCAACCGAATAGAAAACAACAAAAGATAAATATTTACTCATACGAGTAATGATAGAGCCGTACTAAATACGCCAAGAGAAAGGAAACAGGAAACGGGATCGTTTCCTCGACATTTTATTCCGGTTAGACGACGACGAGAGAATCAGGAATTTTCCAGCGTTTCCATACTTCGAGGGGTATAATGAAAAATAAACCGATAACAATTTGCTACGTGACGGAATCGTGAGTTGGGCGCGTAGGAGGTTGAGAAAATCAGGCGCGGAGGCTAAAGTGGTGAATTTCGTAGCCGCGAAAAACGCAACATAAATCAAAGGCAAAATGATAGCTTTAATGAAACGTTGAACGTTGCGAATACGATACGTCTCGCTGAGCTTATTCACCTTTTGATATAGCGTCAAGATTCGCGTGCACGGAGGTCATACGAGATAGAGATGGGGTGGAAGTAAGACAAATATATCAAGGATATGACGCTCTCGGTACGTTAAACGTGGTGCAACGTGAAAGAAAAACTTCGACGAGGAAGAAAAAGTGGCGCGGTAATTTTAGCGAGATTACCAATGAGAGAAATTAAACGATCTTCGACGCGGAGCTTGATGGATTCGGAATGATTTTCCGCCTGTTCAAACTAAATAAATTGCGAGATGGCGTGTGATGGAGGATTTGCGTGGAGCGTGAATTTTCCCAAATTTTTATGCGTGAGGAGAGCAGAGTGCTGAGCTTTGATTGCTTTTTGTGTTAGTGTTGGTTTTTTTTTTTCGAATTGTTCTTTGTATCGGTGAACGTCGTGACGTGATATATGTTGGTGTCTTGATAAATTTATCGTGACGTCGAATTAATAACTGGTTCGATTAATCGACCGGATACGTTGTAAATTGACGTTGAAGGGGTGAATCAGCCCTTCTAGTGGATTTTTGGTTCAATGGCCAAAATCGATAAAGACCAGAAGGAAAAATTTTAGACAGCTAGTTTCCAATCGCTTCGAAATGCAGCTTCGACGTAATTGTCTGTTTTGACGAATTTTCAACCGAATGACTTGAAATTTTGGTTATAGTTGAAGGTTGTTTATCTAAATGACATATATTTTTTTCAGATTTTTTTGATCGCTTGAATCCCCTCAAAACGTTTTTTAACTTTTCCACCAAGGTTCCACCCCCCTCAAAAAAGTGTTGCCAGCAAGAAATAATTTTATGTTGCGTGTCGATGTAATACACGTCTCTGAAGCCAACATAATGTTCCGAAAAAATCGATAGCTTTCGCGTAAAAAATTTAAAAGTCGCGAAATTACGCCCGTCAGGTTGATACCTGCCACGGCGTACTGGCGGAAGATGTACGCTCACGCGTCACTTACACCGTGATAGCTCGGAAAAACGCGCGTTCATAACGAGGGAATCTCTTCGGTGGCCGGGCTCAGATTTAAATGAGTGTTAGATTTTTGGAGAGAACAAGTCAAAAAAACCCAAAAACCCAAATTTCAGCTGTGCAAATTCACTTTTTGATTTTTAGCGAATTTTTGAAAATTGAAAATTGTGAAATTGCCAATCAAAATGATATTAAACAATTCGACTCGACTTGGAAAAAATGATGGTAAATTACTCAAAATTTATTTCCCGCCTAATGTGAACCCGCCGAATGCGAATCTTGCATCGTCGAGCCGTTCTGGAGACTCCAACGCGAATTTCATTTTCTTAGAATTTTTCAAATTCTGCAGAAACTATCCATACGAGATTTCGCGACCAAAAACTTGATTTTTTCTTATTCTCGACCTTCTCCGAAGAGGTTCCTTTTATAAGAAAAATATTGCTATGTATTTGGTTTCCCTCAATTCCTCCATTACACTTTCTTTTCAGATACACGCTCCAAAAGTTCTGTTCTTTTATTTGGCTTTTTTTAAAAAGACCCTAGACGCAAATGGAACTAAACTTTATCAAGCACCGGCATCTCGTGAAAAAAATACAATTTTTACCTTACCCAAAAAAACATCTTTAAACTGAGAATTGTCGATGGGCAATGCGGGGTACATGGGCGTTGATATATATGTAAATTATATTTATTGGATATTTTTCGAAGAACGATACACTTTAGTATGGTTCGTTCAAAAATACGCAATTCGTTTGAGATAAAAAGAAACGTACCAGTTGTCGCGATATCGTGTATATTTGCATTTATGGTAAAATGATTACTTTAAATATGCAACAATGCTGGCTCTACGATGTTATCTGCGTTTGGCGACGACATTATGGCGTATTTTATTATGCACCGGTGTATCACGCCAATATCATGAAATATACCAAGACTAGCGGTAATATCATCGTCGACTTTTTCCATGCCTTGATCTATTTCGCTTCGTGGAAGTTCAATTGCAACTATTTCGACGAAGCTGGTTTCGAGAAACAGTGGATAATGAAAAAGAAGCTAAAATTTTGCCAAAAGTCAGACTTAGCATTCATCCTTGAACTCAGTTGAAATATGTAGGAAAAAAACATTTAATCCTGTATACGCTAAATTTCAGCTTTTCGCTTCATTTCGCGAACCGAAAAGCTTGTGCGGATTTATTTCGACGAGCTTTTTTGTCATCGTCGTTTTCATCGACAGTACAGAATTTTTAATAATTTCGACGGATACGTACTCCGAGTCTCCGAGTTATCGATGTTTTTGTTTCTGCGTCACGACAAATTTCCGATTGTCGAGTTACACGCTGTGTTTCGCGAAGGGAGCAGCGTCGCGACGACGTCCAGAATAAAAACGAAATACGCAGTATGTCGCGAACGAGGCGTATTTCGTATTCTTCGCGAAATATATTTACCTCGCTGAGATGGCGAATACGTGACGGGCGTTTGCCTGCTCGAGACGAGACAGTTTTTTCAAACGTTCGAGATTAATAATTTCGAAGCGACGAAAAATAAATTATATTTCGTTGAGTCGTCTACTGAGACGAAATATTACGTCCCTCAAGTAGAAATTGTGAATTACGATAAAGAGGATGTAACAGAAAAGGATACACCTAAAAAAGACAGTTATGCAACTTTTCTGACGTATATGTGAAAAAAGTTGCATAAGCGAGCTGCGCCGGTGTAAGTTTGGAAAAAGAAATTACCATTAAAGAAATAGCCCCTTAAAGTGACCTTAATGCAACTTTTCTGACGTATATGTGTAAAAAGCTGCATAGGCGTGTTTTGAAGGCGTAAAAGAAGTTGCCCCTTAAAATGGCGTTTATGCAACTTTTTCGACATATCTGCGGAAAAAGATATTTAGCAGGTGTAAATTTGGAAAATCGATGATTTTTTCTCCTTGTAAATTTAAATATCATGTTTAAAATTTCCATCGAGTTTAGGTACTGAATCTAAAGCACGTGTCCAGTTGATACAATCCCATCGACAAAGTACACGCGTATGTTCATCAATTGTAAGAAAACTTTAAGGTATGCAACTTCTGCAGCATATTTGCCATCCAAGTTGCATACTCGTACTATTTAAGACAAAACATCACCGTTTTAAGATCGAAGCCTATAGAGGGTAGTCGGAGACCCGAGAGTAGCTTTCGTTTAGTATTCAACATCGATCCCGAGTACCTATAAATACCCAAGGAGACAAATACACGTAAACATTTGCGTATTCGAGTTCTCGTAGGCGTTGTGTTATTTTTACTCAAGAGATTGGTAATTTATAGACTCGAGAACGAGGTATTAATGCGAAATTCGCGTTTCAAAGCCAACAGGAAGTATTGGTGCGAACCAAGGCGTGAAATTCATTCCGCGTTGGATTCGACTTCCGCTAGTGGCCATTCGGAGCATCGTCGTTTATTGATATTGATATTTACCCCTTTTACGACGTCGAAGGTAGACGTCCAAGGGAGGGGTTCTTGAAACGGAAGACCGAAAAGATCTTTTAAAATACACCGGCTTAGATCCTCTGATGGGAAAATTTTTTTAGAATTTGAAACACAGAGAAAGGTAATTTTATAGGTTTTTTCAGCATTTTTTTCAATATCGCTAATTGTATCGCATGATGACGTATTATAATTGTGAATGAAAATATCAATATAATCGAATAATATTAAACCTTGTTACATATCGAGTTGGTGAAATAGAAATGTAATTTTTTAGCGTATTATGTAACGCAAAAGCGAGACCGAGGGAATCGCGATAAATAATGAAATTTCCTACGATTTAAAATTGGAAAAGGGTTATCAACGGATGTGAAGCTGCGGAATAGGGCATGGTTCTCATTCATTCGTTACCGCGTCCTCAGCTCGTGTGTCTGGAACGGCTGATGGAAAATTTAACGCGGATATAAATTATATTTTCGCCCTTGCGCCCGCTCGCGGAGCTCGGGCTTCGTCGCGCAACAGATGTCAGCGTCGAAGTCTCTGCTTCCATATACGTGCAGATTACACGGTGAAGTTCCTAATTACCCTTAGAACGGTATACTTCGCTTGTTCGATGGAAATTATGATAAATGAGAATCGATTACGGATTTGTTATTGAGTATGCGACGGGTTGACTGACTAAACGTAGGTGAAAAATCACCCGAATGTGCTACGTCGTTTTACTCTTTTATACGAAACCACCTCTTTCGTAGACATCAGTCACATTCGAGAGTTAATGAGACCCGTGAAAGTTTCTACTTTTAGAAGATAGGTTTAAGTGTCTGCGAAATGGGACGAACCTTGGAAAAAACTGAAGGAAGGCGTTTCGGAGTCGATGATGTGATAATTAATGAACTGAGGTGAAATATTACGCGATACTTTTGCCATTAGTGTGCGTAAAATTGGGTTATTAGCTACGTAAAGGGAGGCTAAATGCTTGAGTATGATGTACGAGTTTTAAATTCATGACGTCATTTGTACAAATCGACTCGAAATGTGTTATGACGAAATAAAAGAGGCAGTTGAAGTAACGAATCGTGCTGCTGAGTGCATCGTATTGTATCGATTATCGAAAATATCGATATCTTTATAACCAACTTAATATCGATGTCGTTTTTCGAAAATATAAACATTTCGATAATTGAAAATATCGATTTATCGAATATCAATAATTTCGATCACATCGATTATTATAAATTCTTGAATATCGATGCATCGATCATCAGACTCAATTAATACCATTTCAGTAGCCGAAAAGTGTATATTTTTAGTTTCTTATATCATTACGCGCACTGATAATTGTTTCAAACGCCTGAATGACCAAAGTAGGCAACACTTATTACACCCCAGCGCTATAAATTGCATACTACCAATCAGCGCCTCATAATAAATAGACCTTAGAAGGGAACTACTTGAAGTGTCCGGCTCGGATTTGAACGGGAGCTAGATTTTTGAAAAGAGTATGTCAAAAAACCCCCAAAACCAAAATTTTAGCTGCCTAAGTTAACTTTTCGATTTTTGGCGAATTTTTGAAATTTTAAAATTACAAAATTTCGATAAAAAATAAAGAATAAAAAAAACTCGAAAAATAATTTTAAAACACAAAAGAAACTTTTTACCCCTAATTCGAGCCCGCTGAATCCAAAAATCGCATTTGCGAGCCGTTCTGGAGCCTCCAGCGCAATTTCCATTTTTCTCCAGGAACTTTGAAATGCTCTAGAGGGCGTCCATTTGAGATTGGGCAGCTAAAAACTTGGTTCTTTCTTATTCTCAACCTACTGAACCGACTTGACTACATTTACGGAAAATTCCAGCCGGACATCTCGAGTAGGTTTTTCGAGGAGAGGTTTTTTCATAGCAAAGCATTACGAATTGAAAGTTTTTAGCTGTAATG